>VYXH01007652.1:0-20904 GCA_013397275.1 Burhinus bistriatus | reverse complement strand
AGTCTTCACCGGCAAGTGCTATACCCACACCATNTAAGGGCAAATCGTGCCTGACAAATTTGCTGACCTTCTAAGATGGTGTTACAGCATTGGTGGATAAGGAAAGAGCAACTGACATCATCTACATGGCCTTGTGCAAAGCGTTTGACACTGTCCCGCATGACATCCTTGCCTCTAAATTGCAGAGACATGGCTTTGACAGATGGACCACTCGATGGATAAGGAACCGGCTGGATGGCTGCACTCAAAGAGTTGCGGTCAATGGCTCGATGTCCAAGTGGTGAACAGTGAGGAGTGGTGTTCCAGGGGTCAGTACTGGGACCAGTGCTGTTTAACATCTTTGTCAGCGCCATGGACAGTGGGATTGAGTGCACCCTCAGCAAGTTTGCCGACGAGACCAAGCTGTGTGGAGCAGTTGAAATGCTGGAGGGAAGGGATGCCATCCAGAGGGACCTGGATAGGCTTGGGAGTTGGGCCTGTGCCAACCTCATCAAGTTCAACAAGGCCAAGTACAAGGTCCTGCATGTGGGTCGGGGCAATCCCAAGCACAAACACAGGCTGGGCAGAGAACAGATTGGGAGCAGCCCTGAGGAGAAGGACATGGGCTTGTTGGTAGATGAGAAGCTCAACATGAACTGGCAATGTGCGCTCACAGCCCAGAAGGCCAACGGCATCCTGGGCTGCATCAAAAGCAGCGTGGCCAGAAGGTCGAGGGAGGGGATTCCACCCCTCTACTCTACTCTGGGGAGACCCCACCTAGAGTACTGTGTCCAGCTCTGGGGCTCCCAACATAAGAAGGACATGGACCTGTTCCAGAGAAGGGCCTCAGCCCCTCTGCTATGAGGACAGGCTGAGAGAGTTGGGGTTGTTCAGCCTGGAGAAGAGAAGGCTCCGGGGAGACCTTAGAGCCCCTTCCAGTACCCTAAAGAGGCCTACAGGAAAGCTGGGGAGGGACTCTGGATCAGGGAGTGTAGTGATAGGACAGGAGGGGTAACGCTTTTAAACTGTAAAAGGGGAGATTTATAGATTAGGTACTAGGAAGAAATTCTTGACTGTGAGGGTGGTGAGACACTGGGCCCAGGTTGCCCAGAGAAGCTGCGGCTGCCCCATCCCTGGAGGTGTTCAAGGCCAGGTTGGACGGGGCTTTGAGCAACCTGGTCTAGTGGGAGGTGTCCCTGCCCATGGCAGGGGGGTTGGAACTAGATGATCTCTAAGGTCCCTTCCAACCCAAACCATTCTATGATTCTTCCAGACACTTTAATTCACTGACATTTATTTTGGCAAGTTTCCTTTTCTGCAAATATATTCAGTACAAAAAAATACCTTTGTAAGCTGAGTAGTAATTTAGGAAAAAACCTCTGACTTTCTTTACTTGAATTAGCACCTCTGATATTTCCTCATTTAAATGCACTTCAACAAACAAAACTGGAGACGTTAATACTGTAAAAGAAAATGTTTAAAAAGAAAGGGCTAATAACACACCATTATAGTGAAAAGTCAATTCCCACTACTAATTTCCCTAAAGATTGTCTTGATTTTGGTTTTGTTTTTATAGAGCAGATTGAAAATATTGTGTATGTGGCCAAAGAAAGTCTGGTTCTAATTCTGAGGGGAAAACCAGGAGTTATATGAAAATACCAGTGGCAAAGCAAAATAACTAATTCTAATATAATGAAATGCAAAGCAAATCTCAAACCACAAAAGTAATAAATTAGTAGTTATGAGTATTACATCTGTTTTTAATTAACATATTCACAACAAAAAGCAGGAAAAGGCCTTTAATAATGGAAATGGGCTCTTATCTATGTTGAAACTTGGGGGAATAAACAGAATTGCAGAAAAGGGGAGAGATCATAAATGGTTATTGTAACGCCAGTCCCCATCAGGACTGTCCAACACCTGAAACCTTTTCCTGAGCACCACCAGAACTGTAATTCAAGCAACTACCCAGATTGCTGGTCCAGCTGTCCCGCCACTGCAGGCCCAGCGCAATGGTTGCAGAGTGAAAGGGGAACCCAAATAACCAGCAACCAAGATGTCCTGCAGCTGTCCTACCACTGTGGCTTCTGAGTGCCCTTTGGTCTTGCATCAAATCATCAACGTGGACTCAAAAGCTTTCATCTGGGTGTTTGTCGTGGTTTGGGCTGGACTGGCCCAATCAGGCGAATGACAGATGTGCTCTCTCTCCGGTTCCACTCCCAAAGGGAGGCAGGAGAGAGAGAGAAAAAGAGAGACTTAAGAGTTTAGAAGGAATTAAACTACTTGAATGAAATATTAACACCATAAAAAGAAAATAACGAAATATGTACAAAACCGTATCAAGCTCCCAGGATGACGGTCACGTCACCAGCAGGCACTGGGGAAGTCCCAGACTGGACTCAGTGACGGACGGGAACTGGATTCCAGATCTGGATTCAGGATCGGGATCAAAGGCAGACGAACAGACAGAGTCCTCCTTGGACGCCGGCCATTGGAGAAAGAGGGCTGACCCTTTGATCCCTCAGCTTTTACACCGAGCGTGAGGCAGATGAGACGGAGCACCCTATTGGTGAGGTTTGGGTCCCCTGTCCTGTCCGCTCCTCCCCACAGGGTTGACCCCTCTACACTTTTCTGCTTCCCGCCCTCCAACGGGGCAAATATCACATTCGTTCAGAATAATTCATATGGCACATCATTAACCAAATTAATTCTAATTAAGAGTGAGTTTTTGATAATTATTTGTGGCATTCTTCTGAACTCAATCCTCCTGTTTATCTACTTACAGTAATCTTCCTAAAAATCTAAAGCAAGACAACGTATTGCCCTGTTCTAAATGGATTTTGTATTCAAATGAATCTATTTAAGAAAGCGGTGGCCGCTGTCAGCAAAATTGCTGCACCTTATAGAGCCGGGAGAAGCAATCTATAGTATTTGCCTTAGTCCCAGATGTAACCGTTCTGATGATGACAGAAGTATTTATCCAATATCTTACTGGCTTATTTGTCTCTAAATTCGATTTGTGTGTAAGATTATGTACTCAGTACTAGTTTTCTTCTCTCCCTGCATGTTTTTTGTGTCAGATTATTTCTTACTGCCAGCGCTAGTCACTAGGCTGCACAGCACGATCCGTGCCGAGCCCGGGGTGCTTTACACAATAGTTTTCAAGAGGCGAAGAACGGTGTGTTTTGATGGGAGGGTGACATTTTGTTCAAGCCACAAAGTACAGAATGATTTAAGCAACGGCAGTTAAACGTACAAGTGTTCAGCAGTATATCTGTGACAAATTTATCCAAAACCAATTTACATAAATTGCTATATTAAAAAATAATGACTACGACAAATCATTAAGTACTGTTTAAAGAGGAACTAATTACTTTTGGGGTTGTTTGTTTGTTTGTTTTTTTAATTTGAAAGCTGTAGTTTTTGCATAGGGCCATAAAGCTTATCGTCTTATTTTTATATAAATTACACTCGTCAAAAATGAGCCATCCTTATGCGCCAATGACACTGTACAAAGACAGAGCGCTAGCTGAGAATAACTTGTGAAACGCCAAACTGAGACAGGCCTGGAGAGCTGCCTACAGCTTAAGGCAGCGTCAGCAGGAGAGCGATTCCCCGGGGCAGAGCCTGAGCAGAAACCGCCCTGCGCACCCCCCGCTTTCCCCCGGGAAAGCGGGGGGTGCGCAGCGGGGCAGAGAGCTGCGGGCACCTTAACACACCCCTTGGCCTGGCCGGGTGCTGGAAGAGGCCACTGCGGATCTTGGTGCGGTAGGGATCAGGTCGGGGTGAGGATCCGGGCACAACCACAGCTGCTAATCCCACCCTGCCATAGAAGCACCACTCGGTACTAACGCCAACGTGGCTCCAACATTTCAGGCTATTTTTCTAACTATTGCAAAACTAGATACATTTTTAAAAAAACCTTAAAATATTGTTTGCCTCTTGCTTAATGTAACCCATATACTGTCTAAAATAAAGGCAGTGAATTTCAACCCAGATTATAAAATGATTTTTTAATTTCCTTAGTGTCTGCACTGGTAAACACCTATAACTCAGTCCTTGCTAGCTAATGTCTCTCAGCTCATCTTTCCTATTTCCTATTTGATGAAAAGGAAAAATTGTATTAGCTTAAAGTGCTACTAAATGAAAACTGCTGGCAAGTGCCTGCCACTGTGATTATTATGCTTAACTAATTTAATTATAGCAATGGCAAATAAAAGCCGGCATACCCTGTAAATCACATCTAACTGCAGGAGCCATATCAATCTCTAAATACCAGCCGTTCCGATTACTGCAATTAACCCACCCATCCACCGATCTCTTCCCATCGTTATTCCACCAACAGCGACCGGACAAAGCCAACCTGTTTGCAAAGGCCTGCTCCAACCTCTCGGCAGACACCAGGAGGTGGGTTAGAGCAGCTCCACGGTGTCCATAAAGACCTGCCCACTCGTGAAGCTGTCCCAGAGCTTTGGCAGACCCATCTCTCCATCGGTGCAGTCGTGCAGCCATTAGGCAGCCGCGATCTCCCTCCTGGCTTCTGACGGAAGCTCAGGAACATGACGCAAACTTCAGGAAGCTGAAACTGAAGATAGCGGAACGTAACAAAGAACCACGTGGTGTTCATTCAAACCCTCTGCTAAAGCCACAAACAGCTTCGACCTCGAGCTTTTAGGAGAAAGGAGAAGTTTCAAATGAGTCTTGGTTTTCTATCCTGAAACTTTCCTCAAAAATGGATGCATGGATAAATGGTAACAGAAACAAAACCGCTATCTAGCACTTGGGCTTAAGATGAAATTCCAGACCCTGATCTTCAGATGTGAAGTAGATATAGGTACCCAGATGCTGAGTTGTTACCTCAACTCAAGTATGACGTACTTAAGCCCCCCTCTTTGCTTTCAATATAAACTAGCAATGACCAGCTTCTTGCAATAAATCCGACCCGTATTTTCAACCAACAATATCTCCTTCTGCCACTCCAGAACAAGGCATTTCCTGCTAATGGACCCAGCACTGGTGTTTCCAAAACTGGGGGCTTCCAGAAGCAGCATCCTCTTGCCAGCCTGCCAGAAGGGCCTTGTTGGGGAATTTTTATTGTACTTATTGAGGCAAATTAAACACACATTTGTGCTTAAAATACAAAAATATAATTAATGAATGTGACTTAGGTTCTCTGAAAGTTCGCTAAAATGTAGTTAACTAGTAAATTATGTTATAAAAGTTGTGTTATACAAAACTTTTGCTACTATATGAAGGCGATCAAATAGAGTGCCAAATGGTTGCCTGTCCTTAATGCTTCCAACACTCGGGCAAGCAGGTCACCTCAAAAAAGGAGAACTTTGCCGTATTTTATCACTTTCCCAATGTGAATCATCTTCATTCGTGACTTAAGTATCCCTTTCCGTGATCTATACCATCTTTATGGTACGTAACAGTTACACAACTGACAAAATAGTCATGAGAAATACATCACCATTAACCTGAGTTGCATTTTTGTGATATAAAAGCAGAAGATGGATCCTACCGCACCTCTGATCAAGTGCTGTTTTTTTCTTTCTTATTCTCTCTTCACTGAACTGGGTTGTCCTCACTTCTCTTCTGGTACACCCTACTGTTTTACAGACTTCAGTTTATCTCCTCTGCTGTGCAATTTCTTAAGCATCTCACCTCACTTAGAGAGCCAAACCTTGACCACCACCTCTACCTATTGACAGGACAGTAAATACCCTGGTAAAAAACAATGTTCTGACTTACAGTAGCCCTGACCATGGGTGCAGGAACTGACGCAGGTCATTACGGTCAGGGAGATTCATCTGAACGGATATAAAAATAAGGGTCTTGGAGAGCGATGAGTAGGAGTTGGTATTAAACACACACGTGCACACACACAGTGACTGACAAAGAAAAGGCGGACTGGGAATTTTCAAACGCCTGATGATTACACAAATCATCCGCTACTAATAGAAGTCTTTCACTTTCAGGTTTTTAAGCAAAATTCAGTTACTTAAAGATAAAAATCAAGAGAAAAAACCCAGAGAAGCTAGGAGTTAATCACCAGAGTCCCTGCTGCACCTCTAGAGTGCCTAGTTTTGTTTAATACAAGGAAAACGCTGGCTCAATTCAGAGTCCTTTTTTTTTCAGTAACAAGAACCTTACACTTCAGTTTAAAATAAACACTTTCTCCTTCCCTCAGGATAATGGAACGTACATAAGAAACCAATTTAAAAGTTAACGTCACTTCTACACATTTAGTATCTATTTATTGCTGGTATCTCCTTGAAGTAGAGGGGGAAAAATGTCAAGTTTTGGTCCTAGTGTGCAGGAAGAGTTGCATACATTTCTACAACGCTGACCGTATGGCATCGTTGTGACAAAAAACGTGACACTCTTCATAATTAGAAAATGTTGGTTGATTACGAGACCCAGCGACAATGATTTTAGCCACCTATAATATGCAGTTTTACATCTTTCAGTCGTAAAATTTTTTCTGATAGTCAACACCATGTTCAAGGATCATCAAAGTTGTTAGTGACGGGAAGAATGAGAATATGCCGAGACTATCAGTTTCTTTTCAAAATTACTCAGGCGTCGTGAAAAAATTTAGCAACTATTAATGAATGCAGAAGATGAAAGCAAAAGCATTTAAAACTCCTACTAAGAAGGGTTTTTTATTAGAATAAAAATGCAAGTAATAATAATAAAAAATATAAATTCTAATAATTTTTATTACAAGAAAAATCTGAATAATTTCTACAGTGCAAGCTATGCATGTACTTTATTAATGTTCTTAAAAATTTCAACTTGGAAAACTACTCATTTAATTCTATCCACCTGAACTCTTCAAGAAAAGACATTAATTTGATTAATTCTTCTTAACACTAATTGGAATGGGTATCGTATTTAACTAACAGAGCAATTCCTTTTTTTCTAAAGGCCAGAAAATAAGCTAACTAGCACCAACCGCTGAAAACGCTTGGTGCTAGAGCAAGAAATTACAGCCTGATTTTCTGTGACAAGCACTTCTTAACTGTTTCTATTTTTACTTTAATTAAGCACACTGTTATGTTTGATGCCATCCGCTAGTAACAAATTCTGTCTCACACCTTGTTCTATTTTGCCTGTCAGCAAAGCCAGGGAGAATTCCGTCATATGTTTTAACAGAAGGATGTTAGAGACATCTAATTGTCGTTTCTTTTGTGCTGTCATTTTCTGTCCTCTGATCACCTTTGTTGAGGCAAACGTTTCTGAAGGGTAAAAGCAGATTCCCCTCTTCACCTCTGAATATCCCTTACCTGTATGCCTGCTCTTTTTCACACACTTCTTATCCCCTTGCCTGACACACTTTAACATCTGTGCCTAAGAAATCATGAATGCCTCTTCAAAAACCAGGTAGGATTTCACAGCCTGTTCAAATTTTGTATGATCAGCTCAAAATGTGAGTTTACATTTGTGTCTTACGCTTCATTTACTTTCACACACGTAAGACTCCTTTATCTAAGTAACTTTACTATTTGCTGTTCTTCATCTACTCCAGGATCTTCGTGCAGTTCTGTATCTACAGCACTTCTAAAGTTCGTGGATCTGACACAATTTTCTGTTTCCTATTTCTGAGTACGCCAGGGCTTCAGTTTAAGGTTCATAGCCAGAAGCAATAACTGGCAAAATGTCTGGAAAAAGAGACATTAACAAAAATATTACCCCTACCTTCAAAACTCTGCTCAATTATGGTCTTGGATTGCCCTAACAGCAACACTACCACCACCTCTTTAATTTGTGCATCTAGAACTTCCTTTTAATTGAATCAAGCAGACATCTGGTTATATGTCACTATTTTCTATAAAGCGGAAATCTGGTGTACCTTGAAACTTCAATATAGAAGATGGAGGAAAATAAATTTATAAAAGGAAATTTTGCAATCCATTTTCTGAATGTATTACTTCCAACACATAGTGCTGGCTTTATTACTCACTTTGTAATTTCTTTGTTCGCATGCAAGTAAATCTTCAAAGTAAACACAGGCATTACGCATGCTAGATGACTTTTTTTGGCTTCATTTACAACGTCTGGACTGAGTCTACTGATAAAGCAGTAGTAAATAAACGTGTCTTTTCAACAAGCATTCTGGGCTAATCGCTCTTTCCGATCTCCTTTCATCATAATTCCTCCCTCCGCCTCCCCTTTCATTCAGGACTGCTACTTCTTTTAACCACTCAATGTTCTCCTGATAATGCTATGAGAGAAGTTGCACTGACTTGGATCGGCCAACTGATCTTATCTGTTCCGGTTCCCCAAATTACCCTGCAGGCTGGGCACAGGTCTTCCCATCAGGCAACGCCCCATGCTGCCCGCTGAGCAGCATCCTTTGCTACGCCAGGAACACACGTAGGGCAAAGCATCATTAAGGTTCCCTTCCCAGTTTTGCAGTTGGAAGACTGGGAAGGAGAAGCTCAGCCTTAGCACCATCCCAGGGCAGCACGTACTGTGAAATTCCTGACCAGCCCCATGCACCTGCTGTGGCCTCAAACATACTCTGCCTACAGAGGAAGCCAGGAAGAATTGGCGTAGGGCGGATTTATACACTATAACGCTCCCTTTCCAAGTTGTCTTCAGTAAATTCCCAGCTGTTCACTTGGACTGCAGTACGCGTTTCTAGAGAAGACCAATAGGGATAATCCGGGGACAAAAAATTGCCTACTATAAGCACTGTATTTAAAAAAAAAAAAAAAAAAAAAAGAAGAATGAAAAACCACATACTCTGGAGTAGTGCACAAAGTAAACAAAATTCATCTACAGAGGCTTCTGTCCAACAGTCAATGCTTAACAATGTCCCACTTTTCTGCCACTTCTGGGCTTACTTTGGGAAGGACTGCCAGGAAAGAAAAAAGCAACGGACAACTTTAATAAGCTCTGATATTCTCTATTTCATTCCTGGGGCTCTAAACACATCATGAGGTCAAAGTAAAACTCTTCGCAGGTCGTATTTCTGTGCCCTTCCATGCATAAGCCAGAATCAGCAACTTCAAAGCTATTCCACTAACACCTAAGGTGAAAAAAGAAGCAGGAGGCCTGCTGAAGGAACAAAATAAAGGCAGAGGAAAGAAGCGGACTTGGAAAGTCCTGGCAGCTCAAGCTGCCTCTAGCACAAAAGACTGCATCACAAAGCGCGTTACAGAAAACAAATAGCTTTTATCCAAAGCTATTTCTCTGTCTGACGCTAATTACATTCTATATATTATATTACCTTGAATTTTCTCCTTTTCTTTTTTGTTTAAAAAACCCCAGACCTACAGATAGTCAATTTTACTCACAAATTGTGTCACAGCGCACAGACCTGAAACTGCTTTGCTGACCTGAAACAGAAACTGTTTTTTTCCTTTTTAAAGCATAAAAATGTTGCTGCCAAAGAAGTAGTCAGAAGGATTTAACGTAAAAACTAATGCTGAGCATAACAGATCCCTCTAAATATTAATGTATCTGAAATGATAGCTACCAATCTTCAAATGAAAAACGAGCATGTAAATTCAATAGAAATCAAACCTGCAAAACTCTTCTAAGCTCAAAATCAACCTTGTGTCAGTAACTGCTGGAATACCGGGCCGATGCATGCCCATCATACACACACAAATGGAAACCATGGCACTCGTATTCTACTCAAACACTGATTTCATAAGAAGAATTACCCATTCTGTGCTCACTGTACTTGATTATAAAAAGAAATAAAATGGAAATTACTGCCAGCATCTGTGGAGTTAAACCGTTTCAGGAGAAACATGTTTTGTAACCTCCTGTGAAAAATCACACCAGCAAGTAAATATTTTCCCACTGCAACTGACTGTTATTTAAAATAAATTTCAGTCTTACCTTAACTTTAAGCACAGAAGAAAACATTTTGGCATCTTCAGACACTCCTCCAATGTACATTTTTTTGGTGAAGACAGGCACATGGTCATTTTCATCCTTCACTTCAATAAATACCCTGGCTGTATTACCTAAAAGAGGGAATGAAAAGTATACATAGAACATCTGGCAATAAATCTTTAACCCCTACTGGAGTGCAAACATTTACAACCAAAACAGATCACGTAAAATTAGTGGGTGGGTAACACTGTAAAAGTAAATACATTAGAAATAATACCACATTTGGTGTGAAAAGTATGAATTTGAAAGAAGTAAAGAGACTTCATGTATTCTTTTTTGTACCCTACCTTTATTGATTCTGCATTTGCCATTCTTTTTTGAATGAATCTTGAGCTGAAATTTGTACCTTTATAGCAAATGATTCCCATTATCTGTACCCCTGCGCTTCGCTATTAGGGCTATCTGAATTTGCCCGTAAGCAAAAAGCTGCCATGGCTTTCTTTAAGAAGGAAGATATTTGGGGAAAATATATGAAAAGACCTGTAACTGATTTTTCAAATAAACAGAAAAGCACAGGTGAGAATATTGTACTTCAGTAACACTGATTTTGATCACATTAAATTCTCAGAAGTGTTACAAAGGGGTAATGAACGGGTGATGTATACTGGTATGGTAGTATGTATACTGTATACTGGTGGTTATGCTGCAAACAGCAGCTTGCTTTTTCTGCTTCACGTGCAGCGTGCTTTATGTATTTTAATTATTACTAACTCCCACACAAATGCCTAGCGGGTGATTCTGCCGTGGTGTCCGTACGCTCACAAATGTTCATACAACAGCCCTGGCAGAAACAGCCTCTGGATGAACAGCACGGTACTTCACACTGCAGGTCAGCGCCGCGGTTTCTACACCTGCCAGAGCCATAAAGCACAAACATGTGACAGGTCTGACCATGCACGTGCCACGCAGCCTCAACACTGAAGGAACCTACCGTGTGAACTGAGCACGCGGCCAAGTCTGTCTTCATCACAAACCTGGCACGGGAAGTCAAGAAGTACTGCTTCCCCCCTAGAGGTTTGTCCTGGTTCCAGCTATAACAGGACCAGNTTCCCGTCCGTCACTGAGTCCAGTCTGGGACTTCCCCAGTGCCTGCTGGTGACGTGACTATCATCCTGGGAGCTTGATACGGTTTTGTATGTATTTCACTATTTTCTTTTTATGATTTAATGATTAGTATTTCATTCAAGTAGTTTAGTTCCTTCTGAACTCTTAAGTCTCTCTTTTTCTCTCTCTCTCCTGCCTCCCTTCAAAGCAGAGCCGGAGAGAGAGCACATCTGTCGTTCCACCTGATTGGGCCAATCTGGCCCAAACCACGAAAAGGTTCAACACATCTTCAAGCAAAATACAGCTGTTAATTTGTGTTTTATTAAACAGTTACTGATCCACCCCACTGAACAATAAACATCTCTCTCCTCCTGCAAGGAAAAAAACATCTAGCAAAAAATTATGGACCTAGTGCAAAAAAGATTCAACTGTGCAGTCATCTGTACCAACATCTGTTTGTCTCTTTCAGAACCATATAATCCAGAAAGATTGCTGGAAATGATGATATCCAGTTCATTAAAAGCACATTTTCAAATGATAAATTGCCTCATTTCAGAGTTGGTTTTCCCAACTTGTTTCAGTGCCAGTGTAATTTAAATGTTGCACAGGTGCCATGCTGATCTGGTTAGCTTCACAACGCAGTCTCATTTATAGAGAGCTTAGTAGCTGTAGCTTTAGGGGACCAAATAGTTAAAACCCAGACTATTTCTTGGACTGCCGAAGTCACCAAAGGTAATCTGTCTATCTGATGGTCCAACTGATGGGAAACAGATGAGGACTTCATAACCGTAACTGAAATCTGAGAAGAATATTTAAAATGCCATCCAATGCATTAGTACGGAGAGAAGAAAAAAAGAGAAAGGAAAGAAAAAAAGGAAATTACATTTCCTCAGAGGAATAATCAATTATTCACCTTCCACACTGATCTGTGCAGATACGTTAAACATCTTGTAGGTGCTGTTAATTCATGGGAAAATGACTTCACGACAAGCTCCCTTTTTATGGATGTGAAAAAAAATAAGCCATAATCCAACATGTGACTGCGTGTCACGTGGACATAATGGCCTATTTGTAATCATCTCTAGTTTGCTTATGTTCATTTTAAAAGAACGCGTCTTACCTTGGCTACGTTATTTATTTACAGCGAAGAAAAATCTCAGTCAAAGAGGTATTGTGAGTTGCTATGAACAGTCAAATCTCCCTCTTGTTAAACCGGATCCTTAAAGTTTCTGGCTGCAATACTAAGTTAGAGTTCGAAACTGCAGCCCTGTTGAGAAAAATGAGATTCCCAGGGAGGCTTTTTCGCTGCAGCTGCACCCTTTCGGGAAGAAGGCAATTGAAGCAGGATTACAGGCAATGTGTGCCGGCGACCTTGCCCTGCTGAGCTAATAAACAGTTCCGTCAACGGCTGGCACCAGTCAACTGCTGTAGGGACGACCCTCATTGTGTCACCTTCAGGACTAGGCATTTGCTGATCTACACTAGCGCTCTCTAACGCAAATTGAACAGCCTTTGCATAGCGCTCCCTATCTTCATCATTTCAAGCCAGTTTTGGGGAGGTGCCTTAGCCTCGTGCAAAGTTTGCTTTGCAATTTGCTCAAAGACATTTGTTTAATTTGCTGGTAGCTCTCCAAGCTGCCAAAACGCCCGTTTGTTTAGCGACGGTTGAATGCTTTGAAAATGAGAAATGGAAGTTATTGCATTAAGCACAAAGCAAATTAAATATCCTGCATATATACAGACTAACATTAGCATTGTTAACATTAAATTAAACATATACCTTCATTTTATCTTACTGCCTGATTTTTACACACAGCTTATATTTAATTCACTCTGGCAGACAGAGGGGAAGGCGGCATCTGTGAACTCCTCGCTACCGCGTGCTCTTTATCCGATTCCAACCTACAGCTGGCCGCAGTGAGTGACTCCCAGCCAGTTACAGCTTATTCTCACATCCGATAAGCCTAGAAGTGCACGTTAAAATCCCTCATCAGAAACCGTGCCGTGCGTGTGAAGGTCGTGCCAGACCCTTGGGGATGTGTCCCCAGCCGCTCTGCTTGGTTCAGATATCCCCTGCGCGTGGGGCTCTGGGGCCCAGAGACACGGGACGTATGCGGCTCCTGCGTCCACCAGCCCTGCACCTCCAGTGCCCTGCCCGATTGAGAAGGCCACCCAACTTGAGCATGTTCTTAGAGTCTGGTTTAGGCTCTGGCATTAGACTCTTTTTTCCCCTTCATATTCCAAATTTGTTACAGCTTGTTCTAAATATTGTTTGTGTATGGCTCTAGCCCTCTTTTCTGCTACCTGAAGGGAGGGAACAGCATCCGCTATATAACGTGCACGGTTAGTTACTGATACTCTCGCAGGTAGGACAGTGAACACCAAAGGACACCAATATTTACACTCACCTTCCAGAGGGGAAATTTTTTACCCCCGTGTATATAAAACCTTGCTCCTCGTGTATTCTAGATCTGGAATCCAGCTCTACTTACATTCTTTTTCGTGGATTCCAGGAGCTGGAACCAGAATTTACTCTTCCGTGGTACTTCTTGTGAGACCTCATGCAATCAAAGTATAATTCTTATTACTGTGACTGAGCTACCTAAACAGCTGGCCAGGTGAAAGAAGAAAGTATCTTTCCCTGGACAAAGCAGCACAGGACTGCCAAGGTGGCCAAAAGGAGCAGAGAAGAAAGTTGACTGAGTGCTACAACCGCCTTCCTTCAGCTGTAAGAGTAGTGCTTCTCTGCACACAAGGTATGCAGATAACATTTGCTACGCAAACAGCTTCTTTAGTTTTGCTGCACATTTTTATTGCTAAGACACATTTGTTGTCTGGATTTTTCACACCAATTAGTTCAACAGTCATGAAGGTCCGGGGAGCCTCCCCAGACAATACACCACAAAGGAAGTTTCTGCACCACAATCTCCTGCAAGGTCTCCTGTGTCCCATTTGCCTCTGCTCTTCTAGACCCCCCAGAGACGAGCTGGAGGGTACAGAGTATACAGAACTGCAGCTGCCTGTAAGTCATCTTCAGCCCTTATAAGAACCAAACATATTGCATGCACTGCTCCAGACAAATAATCACTCCCAAGAGTGGAAGACAAGGTGTTTGGATCTTTCAGCTTCTGTGATTTGCTTAAGCAGAGTAAAAACATCCTGAAAGCTACTCTAAAGGAAACCTGAGGAACCTCTGAAAGCCTACAAGATTATGGAACCATGGAACGGTTTGGGTTGGAAGGGGCCTTAAAGATCATCTAGTTCCAACCCCCCTGCCATGGGCAGGGACACCTCCCACTGGACCTGGTTGCTCAAAGCCCCGTCCAACCTGGCCTTGAACACCTTCAGGGATGGGGCAGCCACAGCTTCTCCGGGCAACCTGGGCCAGTGTCTCACCATCCTCAGGGTGAAAAATGTCTTCCTGAGATCTAATCTCAATCTCCCCTCTCCCACTTCGAAGCCACTGCCCCTTGTCCTATTGCTACACTCCCTGATACAGAGTCCCTCTCCAGATTTCTCATAGGCCCCTTTCAGATACTGGATCGTGAATGATTCACATAGAAAACAGAACCAAACACTCCAGGAAGCTGGTCAGAACTACTGCGTACTAGCATTTCCAGAAGTTCTTCCCAAACATGCTTGTTGAAAACTCTTTTCCAGTATCACTGCTTACCGAAGGAGTGCTAATAATGTGCCTGATTGACGTGAGGCTACAGTTTTTCTTGCCAGACTGCAGAAACTAAGTTAAACTAAAGCAATGCTTTTTGAACACTGGGACAGTGTCAACTATGCTTTCAGCGTTACCAGATTTGTTTTACATTATGCTCTCACCAACGATACTGCACTTGTCTCCTATAATATGCCAAACCAGCCATTGATACAGCTGCTCTTCATACATCGGTCAATTTAACACAGAAAAACTGCATCTAGCTTAAGCAGTGGCTGTTTGCTCTGCAGTAGGTAACAGCACATTCTTCTCTTTTAAAAAGTTCATTTTAATCAAACTGGGAATGAGAATTATAATTCGACAGGGTTCAACAGCACTTTGCTTTACTACTATCTTACAAGTCTGTCGAGCAGACTTTGTGCTTTGGCAGGTAAAATAAACTGAACTGCAGCTGCACTCAATCTCGCCGTACTAAATTTGGCAGAACCAAATAGGAATCAACACCGAATATTTTTCAATGGCATTTTGATCTAAATCAGCATGTGCCCATAAAGCCTGAAGAAGCTCATATGCCGCAGCTGATCAAGAACAGTGCAAAACAAAGCTTCGACCAGACGTAAACAGCAACGCATTTGGAACAGCGTTGATCCAAGGTCCGATTTAAATAAATATAAAACATCTTTCTCTACCAAATAATTAATTGAAAGGGAGCTCACACTTTACGCAGCCTCTCTATAATACATCACTTTGTTGCCCAGAGAAATTTGAAGTTCGTCCCAGTGGCTTTCAGGGAAACTACCCCAGAGCTGTGTGGCAGAGGAGGCAGGTTCGCAGCTCTTGAGGCTCTGCAGCATATTCTGTCCATCTGTCATGTCTCCTGGATTCAGGGCCTGGCATGGCAGCCAACTTATAAAACACCAACAGCACAAACTTCTGCAACATGTTTGAAACTGAAAACGTAAGGCTACTTGAGAAGTCAGTAATACAGGGATGCAGAATTCATTTTCATATTTAACTCAGTAAAACTATCATTCCCAATTTGTATGGAGCAGTTGCAGAATTCTGGTTGCAAAACTAGTTTTATCCCTTTTTGCGTTATAGTTCCCAAAGGTTTATTTTGCGATTAGACAACCATAACCATTACAGGAGAGACAGAACTGTTCTCCTTTTACCCTCCAACACCCACAGCAAAGCCATGCCTCACTGCTGGGATTAAAGCGGCAATTTGACAACAGAAATGACCCTCCTTGGGACACTGCCTCCGCACACGTGTGGGGAATCGGTAGGTACCACTTAGCATAAATTCATAGAATAGTTAGATTTCGAAGGGACCTTAAAGACCACCCAGTTCCAACCCCCCTGACGTGGGCAGGGACACATCCCACTAGACCAGGTTGCTCTGTCTTCATAGCTGAGGTGCTCCAGTCCTCTGATCATCTTTGTGGGCCTCCTCAGGATCGGCTCCAACAGATCCATGTCCTTCTTATACTGGGGGCTCCAGAGCTGGACACAGGGGTCTCATGAGAGTGGAGTAGAGGGGCAGAATCCCCTCCCTCGACCTTCTGCCCACGCTGCTTTTGATGCAGCCCAGGATGCCGTTTGGCCTTCTGGGCTGTGAGCACACATTGCCAGTTCATGTTGAGCTTCTCACCCACCAACAACCCCATGTTCTTCTCCTCAGGGCTGCTCCCAGTCTGTTCTCTGCCCAGCCTGTGTTTGTGCTTGGGATTGCCCCGACTCACGTGCAGGACCTTGTACTTGGCCTGGTTGAACTTGATGAGATTGGCACAAGCCCAACTCCCAAGCCTGTCCAGGTCCCTCTGGATGGCATCCCTTCCCTCCAGTGTTTCAACTGCTCCACACAGCTTGGTGTCGTCAGCAAACCTGCTGTGGGTGCACTCAATCCCACTGTCCACGTCACTAACAAAGACGTTAAATAGTACTGGTCCCAGTACCAACCCCTGAGGAACACCACTCATCACTGCATGCAACTTGGCACTCTTTGAGTGCGGCCATCCAGCCAATTCCTTATCCACCGAGCAGTCCATCCATCAAATCTGTGTCTCTCCAGTTTAGAGACCAGGATGTTGTGCGGAACAGTGTCAAATCTTACCTGGGGCTGTGCCAAAGGCGAAAAATAGTTCTAATTGAATGAACAAAACATGTAAATAATAAATTGAAAGGTGCATTTTTGCTTAAAAATCTTTTGATACCGAAATAAAAAACATCTCTACCAAGATCACGTATTCACACCTGGCAGTGAATGTAGTCTTTAGGACACCTGACTGAAATGAAAAAAATGTGGAAGTGTATTCCTCCCCTCAGCTGGTCTTACACTCGGGGTACCTTACCTCTTGCTTGTTGAATTCTACTTCTGAGTTGATTTTTAATAAAAATTCATGCTACTCTCAATTCTGCAGCCCCCGTAAGAGTTTGGAGGATTATCTTGTTTTAGCTCTCACCTGTGTCAGGCTGTATGCAGACACAAAGAGGGCACTTAAGGTTTCCGAAAAAGAAATCTGTTTATCAAGACAATGCGAGCACAACTGCAAAAGATAACAAATTCTTTGTTTGCTGTGCTTTTCATTTCTTTTTGATACCTCTTAAAAGACAGCAAAACCACCACATGGCTCTGTCATTCTTGCATCTCTAGGAAAGTGAGATATGTGCTTGCTGCTCTTCCTTTCCCTACTCTTTAATTAGAGCCAATCAAGTCAGCTAATAGTGCAAGCAAAATTAAAAAAGATGATGCAGGAGAGATGACAGCGGGACAATGAACGATGCCAGAAGTTTTGTAATGAAGATGCAGGTGACAAGATCAGGGATGTGGGCGAGAGTTCCACTGCATTTACAAGTCCATGACACAAGAAACCTCCCCTGTTCACCCCTGCCAGGAGATCATGACTTACTTGGGAAGCAGAGGCATCTCACAGTCAGTCTTAGAGATAATCAAAACAGGACAAAATCTACAGTAGAGCAACCTGCAGCCAAAAATACTCCCTCTGGCCTCCCTCTCAACAACTGATTGAGCAAGGAGCTGTTAACAGAGGTAACTTCTGATGAAGACAAACCTTTCACGCAGCACTGTGCCAACTGGTAACACCTTCGCCTGTAAGGTTTAATTTTTAAAGAATCTTTTTGCATCCATGTCCGTTTGCGGACAGACACAGGAACAGCCTGGAGGCTACCTCGCTGAGCAGCCACAGAGGACGGGTGAAGCTACACGCAGATGACAACGATAAGTCAAGATAAGAGAGCAAATGACAACTGCTTGTCGGCAGCAGTTCAGTGAGCGAAAGCGCGGTGGTAGGCTGAACGGGCCATACGTACGGAGTTGGAGAATGAAAAGATACGCACTTCTCAGATGCTGGAAACTGTGAACACTGGAAAACATGAGACTGAATCCTCCACTTCCATACTCAGAGGAATTTGGAAGCCCCTTTTGTCCGTGGTGTTCAAAAGCAAACATATTCTGGCTCTCTTGTAAATACACCCTTCTCTCCAGATCAAAGAGGGAAGTCCTGGTGTCTGCCACGGGTGCACAGATGCCCACTAGGGCTTTAATTCTTAGAACTGGGACCATGTGTGCTTTGGTGGTAAAACCCTCTCTTCGCCCCCCTTCTTGCCTGTACCACTCCACTGCTCTTTCTTACGGCATTTAGGCAGCACTTCCTCTTCGCTGCTCCCCCTGGTTTCCTGTAAACCCCTCTGCTTCCTCCTGTCCCTTCCCTCCTTGCCACAACGAGGGTATTGCTCTGATCGCATTTCCCTGGGCGTCAAACTGCAGGACAGTGAGATGCTGATGAAAACCTTGCGAACAGGTGACAAGTGTTCAAATGAGGTAAAAGATGATGTTTCTCCTGTTCTTGTTCAAGGAGTACTTCTGGTTTAGCAAATGATTAATTGTACTGATGCATCCCTTCAGCTCACTAAATCACAACTCCTTCTGGGAGGAAGGAGCCGCTCGCTCTGTGGTAAGATTACAGAGCAGCACCTTCCAACTGCAGAACACATCCTGCCACACGCAGTTTTGGGATGTTCCCCTTACATATCAGTTTTCCTCTTTTCCATCTTATCCATTGAGGGAGAACTGAAAGCTTCTAGCTGGAAGCTAATAATCACGCTTCTAATTTGACCTACAGTATAGCACTAGACTACGGTCTACCTAAGAAGTAAAGAGCCGACAGAAAAAAAAAGCAGGCTGTTAAATGTAACTGACTGGGAGAAGTCCATTGACACTGAAGGTCTTTCAGGGCTCAGCATCACCAGTTGCTGATTCCTCAAGCCAGAATTCCAACCTTTTAAATTCACTATCATCAGAAAACCTAACTCTTTTTCCATTCAAAAGAAGTACAAATGCACTGCAATTTCATATTATAAAGTTTCAGTTAAAGTAACTCATTTAAGGAGTTCGATTCCACTGAAAGTAAGAGTGTGATTTTGCATGATTTAGCATCACATTTAAAAAAAACAGTTCAAGTCACCAATTTTATGTTCTCATCCTCCAACGGACATCTCAATTTACTTTCTCTCCTCATTTATTTATTCGGCTATTACTATGCTATCAGTTGGCACTATCACTGAATGACAACCTTAGTTAGACTTAATGCAGCATCATCCACTTTTCCACCGCACAGATGAAAACTCAAACTCTTACTTCTATGTAATTATCTTCTATAATACCATACAGTTAAAAAGAAATTGGTACCTAGCTTCTGAGTTTTGTAAAATTCAGCACTGTTTTGTGGTTGAGGAGTTCGTCGTGCTGCATTATCTAGCTCCAGAAGGGCTCATCACCGCAGCTTCCGAGAAGGCCATCAATTCGCTGCCAACAAATTCCAAAATGGTTCACTGATTCGGTGGTATCTAACACCGGAACTGGCAGCAATTCATTGCCACTGAATGTCAGAGCAGTGTATTAATTCAATGTCACATAATTCTAGAGAAGTGCGTTCAAAGTCACCCATCTCCGAAGCGGGTCATCATTTCAATGTCACCAAAGTCCACACTGGTGCATTAATTCTGTCTCATCTCCTTCCACTGTAGTTCATCAATTCAGTGCCCCGAAACTCTGAAGTAGTATTTAACTGATTAAAACTCATCAAGAAAGAAAAAGGTGTCGAGAAAATGGAAAGACATACATCTTACAAATGTAGGAATCAATCCTGGAGGTCAAAGGATTTCCAATACAAAGGCATAAGTGATCTAGTTAGCCAGATACTTGTAAAGTATTTATAAAATATACATCTACCAAGTTCTTTAGCTATCCATCCAGCACAGTGCATATTCAAAACCTAATACATGCTGTATACTCATGGATATCCAAATACATATAGTAGGCGCATGTCTTCCTTTAAATTGGACCAGACTCAAACTCCAGTCATTATCAAGTATCCCTGAGTAAAATAATTCCGCCATCACCTTTTTAAAACTGCTGCCCAGTTGGGAGAACTGGTTTAGCACAGATTACGAGTCGGAAGAGGGATACAGAGGCTGCCGCTTCCCTGACCCATGAGGTCTGCCCAAAGACCTCTGCTGGAGCCTGCTGACTTCCTCGTCTGTTCATCCATGTCTGAGAAAGATTTCAAAAAAGCTGCATGCTGCACAGAAGCCTTATCTCCTCACTGCGTATGGCCTGGCCGCATTTTACAGAATCTAACCTTAACTGGACGTCTTCCAGACACAAAGCAACACAGTCAGCTGGCACCAGCTCTCTCTTTCTCTCCCTCTCCAGATCCATCATCAATGGTGGCTATAACAGCACACAGAATCTTACGTTGCTGGTAATACAGTTCAACTTCTGACCGCTGAATAATCCCTATGTGTTACATCACACACAAGCTCAATTCTTTCTTAAGGAAGAAGAAATATCCATGGTAATACATGCTCAATATCCAAAAATCTTCTGCTGGTTATGTGGGTAGTACTGGGAAGCATGATGAACGTATTTTAACTGCCACCCGCTGTACAATGTCTCAGGCTATAGTCTGTCACCCAACTTTATGGCATGCTCCCAAATACTTAAGCCCATCAAGTCTAATAACTTTGAGAACTTAAAAAATCTGTAAGCGAATTTTCACAAAGTACCGATTTCAGTATCACAAGCAGGTTCTACAGCAGTATCTTTATACAGAAGAAACAGACTTACACCCTGTTTAAATTACTACCCCCAAAAAATCTGAATTTTGATCTCTAATCTATACACGATACTCTTAAGCGTATGCACCAACCTGGCACTGAAATAAACTAGAGATGGGTTTCCTGATAACCATGGTGCCGTGGTTTGGGCTGGATTG
>VYXH01007651.1:733159-776436 GCA_013397275.1 Burhinus bistriatus | reverse complement strand
GGGGGGTGGCCGGCCGTGCGGCCGTGGGGCTCTGCCGGCTGCCGTGGGTGTTTGCAGGGAGATGCCTTGGGGAGGGGGCAAGGTGCGGTGGGTGACCGTGCCGCTGCCTCTCACCGGTTTTGTCCCCGGTGCTCGAGCAAAGGGCAAGGGGATGGGGTGTAAATCAGGAGGCAGAGGACATTTTACTTCCTTCCACGCTCCGTGTGTGCATGTGTGTAACAAGAACTCCCGAGTGCCAGCCCTGCCCAGCTCCCCCGCTTCCTTTAAAAGATGTCATATTTTTTGGCCGTTTCCCATGGCCTGCCGCGGAGCGGAGAGCAGGAGGTGGAATATGCTGTGAGGTGGAATATGCTGTGCCGCCGCTCAGGAAAGGCTTCGCGCACCGGTGGTCCGTGAGCACGCAGCCCGGGAAGCTGCGCAGTGATGCTCACTGGGGCCGTGGTGCCTGGCTGTCCAAGGAGCGAGGGCAGCCACTAATTCACCTCCCCTAACCTGGCTTTTACCTGCTGAGATCTGCCAGTGTGCATGGCCCCGGGAGACTGGCAATGCCTGGCTCTTCCTAAAAGGCCACGGTGGGGAAGGTCTGCCTGGCTGTCGCCACAGCCGGCTCCTGGCTCCAGTGCTTCGCTGGAGGTTGCGGGCGAGCCGAACCAGGCCTGGGGGGCTTGTCCTCGCCCGTGTCATGCCTCTGCTCTGCGTGGAGGCCCTCAGCTGCCTGCTCTGGCTCTGTGTCACCTTCAGCAGTGCCAAATGTGAGTGAAGGAAAGGTGTGATGAGAAGGTGCCCCCCCACCCCCCGCCCCCAGCTGCCCTCCTGCCAGCCAACACAGTGGGCGCGTTTGTGGAGCTCTCTGGGGTGGGGTGCCCTGGCCGAGGCCCTGTGCAGGACAACATGGGAGCATGTGCTTATCTTTAGGCACATGAGCAATTCCAGCTGCAATCACATGCTTAAAGTTAAACGACACGCTTAAGTGTTTTGCTGGATGGGAGCCAGCATACTTTCCAGGGCTTTGAGAAGGCCCCTGACTCCACTACTGGAGAAGAACGGAGGCCAGGTATGGATCTGGAGCATCCAGCCTGGGGTGGATGGGGCGTTTTGGACAGAGTTTGGGCACCTGGCAGCAGTCATTTTCTAGAAGCGTTGCCTTAGTCCAGAAAACTTGGTCTGGATCCATGTGTATCCTTCTTGAGCGGCAATGGCAAATTGTTGGCAATGATGTTGGTTTTGGGCTCAGTTAGATAAACTGTTAGTTGACCCGCTGGTAATCATAAAATCATAGAATGGTTTAGGTTGGAAGGGACCTCAAAGATCATCTAGTTCCAACCCCCTTGCCATGGGAAAGGACACCTCCTGCTAGACCAGGTTGCTCAAAGCCCCATCCAGCCTGGCCTTGAACACCTCCAGGAATGGGGCATCCACAGCTTCCCTGAGCAACCTGTTCCAGTGTCTCACCACCCTCAGAGTGAAAAATTTCTTCCTGAGATCTAATTTAAATCCACCCTCTTCCAGTTTGAAGCCACTACCCTATATCCTATCACTACATGCCCTTGTAACAAGTCCCTCTCCAGCTTTCTTGTAGGCCCCCTTCAGATACTGGATAATGATACAGATAATGCATTAGGCTCATCATAAAATACATCTGCCACCACGCACCCAGAGAGCTCACCATCCTTGTTGTACAGAAGGGGATTGGACGCTGCTGGGAAGCAGGAAAAGAATATGGCATATAGAGATAAAATACAAATCCCAGATTCGAAAATATTCACGCATGTATTTGCTCGTTGCTTTATTCACTGGCAAAGTCATTCGTTTCATGGATCTGTGTTCACAAGGAATCTGTGAAAACCTAGTGCTTACAACTACAGAAATGTATCAACTTAACTCTAAACAAGTGCAGGGACCCACTGACGTGGACAAATGTGGGATACGCACAGAGCTGTCCCAAGCGTGAATGTTTCCAGTATTGAGAGTCAGCTCGAAAGCCCACTGAGCTCAAAGGGATTTTTTTGCTGTTTTTGGTGGGCTGTGGATCAGGCTGTGGAAGGTCACCTTAAAAGCCCTTTGGACCACTTTTCCCAGGTCTCACATTTGCTGGCAGATCTGTTGGGGACTCTTCTCCATCACTGCTCCAGCTTGGGGGTTCAGAGCCCCAGCTGACCTTTGCTTGGCCGTTGCAGTCCAGTTACCTGTGTCTTAAACCCGTTCAGCATTTATGGCTTCTTTCCAGTGTAAGCAGGGACTTCAGTTGGGTGAAAGGTATGCATGGAGGTTTCCTTCCCACCTGCCTGCATGGCCGTCGCTATTTCTTGCAGGTGTTA
Organism: Burhinus bistriatus; assembly: GCA_013397275.1. Lineage (NCBI taxonomy): Eukaryota > Metazoa > Chordata > Aves > Charadriiformes > Burhinidae > Burhinus > Burhinus bistriatus. The sequence continues at coordinate 774,118 of VYXH01007651.1, read as the reverse complement.
TAAAGCAAAGTGTGCCCGGGCTCCTGAGCGGTTGCTGTGCTGCTCTTGCCAGACAGGACCCATGTCAAGATGGAGAACTTGGACAGAGGAGGCAGCCAAAAGGGTTTTCCTGCAAGGTCCCTGCTGCCTTTCTGTTCTGCCCTGACACCTGTAATTTCTGCCCCAGGAGAGTGCGGCAGTGCCATGGGATGTGGCATCTGCTCCCTATCACACCGTGCTGGCGGCTGGGTGGCCAGCATGGACCAACACCCTGCGGTGATGTTCCCTCATTCACAGAGCAAACGGAAACCTTCCTGGGCTTTCCTGCCTGCCATCACAGGGGAGACGAGCTGCCTGTGCCTGCACGTCACAGCCGTGGATGGTTATTCAGAAAGCCTTGGACTGAGGCTTTGAGGTTGACTTAGTTTAGGTGTTGGGGTGGGTTTTCTTCATGTGACTTTCCTTCCTCTGCTTTGTTGTTGCATCTTTTTAAATGTGTTTAACCTGTACAGTTGGATCAAACCATGCACATGTGACCTTTTGCTGCATGTACGACGTCATGTTCCTTTGGTGAGAAAAGGAGGGAGCTGCCTGCGATGTGCTGGTTTGGGTGGGAGTATGGGTGATGGAGAACCACCATCAGTGCTAATGTGGCCGGTGGCCATCACTAGGGTTTCAAAGGGGAGTCTCGCTCTGTTTTCTGACTCCGGTAGTTGCTTCGGGGCTGTGGGTTCCGACTTTGTGCTTGCAAACATCTAAGGTGACTTCACTGTAGAAATCCCCAAATGTAACTGATGGCAAAAGGGGATTCCTGATTCTACCTCACACAGCAACCTCTTCCTGACAGATACAGTAATTCTGAGTATCTGAAGGGAAAAAACCACTCCTGGCTTGAGCTGTAAAATCAAAAGCTGGAAAGAACCATTTGACAGTTCCTCATTCATCTCTTCCCCCTCTGTCTGAAGCAGTTTTTCAGATGAAGATGTAATCACTCTTGTGGTTTCCTTTTGAGACATTTTTTGGAGAGCAAAACAAACTCGATATTCATGAAAGATACCCACAGAATCATGAGTTCCTTTCTCTGTGACTGCCGGCACCAGCTAGACTTTCAAGTGGGCACGCAGCTTTGCAGGGGTATTGTTCGTTTAATGTAGGTGTGGGTTTGACTTTTAAAAGCAGTTCTGGAAAATATTGTCAGTAATTCCTGTGAATTTCAGTAAGAGCAACAGTAAAAGCACGGGACCGGTGGAGCTTGCTCAGAAGGGCTGGGTCACTCTCACCTCCCTTCACCCACCCCGCCGTTCCCTCTGCCTCTGTGGAGCTCAGCAGGAGATCAGGTCCCTATTTTACTACAACATAGAGGAATACTGAAGTATTTTCTTTAAAATGGTTGTTTCTTGCTTCAGGGACCCCACTGTTGCTGCCTGCTTGACTTGCATAGCTGGACAACCACCTTGCCTGCAACCGACAGGTCGGCAGCTGCCTGACCCTATCTGCTGCCGTTATCTCTTGTTTCTTAAAGCTGAATTAATTTGTAGTTCATCACTTGGATCACTGGAGAGAGCTTTCCCTATGCAGTATTTTATCTCATTAAGCCCAGTATTTTGTTTGGGTTTTCCTTGCAATAATCTTATGCTTTTAAGAGCAAAACTTTTATTAAGGGACTGGACTAGGGCAGCCAAATCTGATTACTTGGCAGAGGCATGGCAGCAAAGTGGCAGTCCCTGTAGCCTTTGATATGTGGTAGCGAACTTTTATGACGAAAGGTTGCTTCAGCTCAGATCCAGCAAAGTCTTTACGTGGTCACCTTTGCACTGATACGGGTCTTAGTCCGTAATACAGCAGATCATTGTCTTTCAGCAAGGCAGATGCGCTTTATTGAGTTGTGACTTTGGCAAGGGATGTGCTGGGTGGTAGTTTGATGTACCAGGAGTAGGTGGTGGTTCTTGAAGGGAAGGAGCGTGCCCTTTCCCTCCTGGTCCAGGTTTGGTTTGTTTCTCCAGAGAGATGGAAAGGGGTGGTATTTGTGCTCACGGTAAAAGATGTGTTTATTTTTGTTAGAAAAATCAAGCTCAGGAGCAGAAGAGCCAGGCAGCAAACAAAGATGACTATGGCTGCAGGATTGTTGTTGCCCTGCACCCTCAGGACAGAGCACTTCTGAGGAGGTTCTGGTTTGAGGTGCTGTGGGGCGTACGTTTGGGTTGGAGGGCTACAACACACAGGTCTTGTAAAGGGTTGGAGTTGGAGCCTGGAAAGCTCCTTCGCTGGAGCAGACCTTGCCCACTCCGAGTGTCCTGCAGAGGCAGATGGAGGTGGCCCCTTGGCATACCAAGCACTGAGCTCACCCCAGGAGACATCAACAAGAAATGGGAGGTGGGAGCCCCAGTGCTGTAAGCTCTGAATAGCTCCCACGGCCTTCAGGCGTTTCACTGACTCTTGAGCACTTGGGGCTCTTAGAGAAGAGCTGCAGGCTGGTCTGGCACCTAAGGAGCCCACGGTGATGCTAAGAATCATTAGCGTGATCTTAGCTGCTCTGGACTTTGTCTGATCTTGGCTGCTTTTCAGTAGGGTCACCAGATTTCCGTCTTAATTCTCTCTTTCTGTGGGCTGTAGATTAAAGGCAGAACTTAAATTTAACATTTTTGGTAATGGAATTATACAGAAGTTTCACTGCATCTGAGCTTAAAATGCTGCTAAATTATCGTTTTCCTGTCATCACTGGTTCAAAACGCTGCTGGCTTGCCATGTGCTCAGATTGCGTTACTAGATTAGGAATTTTGAATGGGCGCTGTGTTTCAGCCAGCACCTCTTGCCACATTAGAAAAAGTAATTCAGTAAAAATCAGTCATGTGGTCATCAATATGCATCCTTCCCAAGCTGATTACCCTGGTAGACATGTCCATAAACCTATTACGGCCAGCATCATACCACCGCTTTCTGTGCCAGAAACTGCGTCAGGTCTTTCCTTTGTGGTCGTATCCATAGCCCTTGTGGGAGATCTGGCAGTGCTTAAAGTAGTTCTTTAGTCTTCACACCCTCCAATAAATTATGCAGATCTGTGCTGGAAACTTCCCTGTGACTGACAACTGTAAAGATAAACTGGAGAGGGACACAGGACCCAGTTCCCCCAGAACTTGAGCTTGGTGGGTGTTGAGGGAGGCTGGCCCTCTGCCAAGGGTCTAACTCATCCCTGAGCGGAGTATCTGCACGAGGTATGTATGCGACTCAAGGCAAGGGCTTAACGGAGGCTTATGAAAACACTCAGTGTTAGGCAGGATTTGGCCTGTGCTGATTTGACCTTAATTGTTTTCCCTTCTCATTTGCTAGTCCATCCTTCCTTTGGTGGGTGGTGGCTCGAGGAGAGGAGGATGCTGAGCAGGGTGGCATCTGTCTCACTGATGCTCGCCTTCGAGGGGCAAAGGGTCACCCAAATGTTGGTACCGGCTCTCGGTACATGCAGTTTGTGTCCGACACCGTTGACTGTGAGCTACAGCAGAGCAAATTAGCAGTGGACTATTTTTCTTCATGCATTAAATTTCCTTGTTGTTGACGTTAATGGTTGCTTGCGTGTGTAATCAAAGCAAGGTTTTGCAGTCTCCTACAACCCCACACCTTCTGGTAATGTTTTTTATAGGTCCCAAATCAAAGTACAGTGCATCAGCAGTGGAAACATCTCACCTTAAAATGGCTGACAGTTCACACACTGAAGCTTTCAGCTTGTGTTCTCTTGCGTTATTTGCTTTTTGTTTTCCTTGCGATGGCTGTGCTCAGACTGCGAGATCTTCTGGAGCACATTTTAGGTGCCTGGGCTACAGAAGGCTAAAAGCAACGTGGATGAAAAATGTGCTTGGCCTGGGGTCCAGCCGGCTCAAGCCCTGGGAGGGAACATGGATCTGCAAAGTATAATTACAGAACCCAGCTAGGCAGCCTGGCCAACCACCTTCTTCCAGATGGTAAAAATCTGGTGCGGAGAAGGCAGCCACAGCTCTCCCAGCTTTATGCGCACCTAAAATGGTGTCTCCATCGTGGGGCACACGGGCATCTCCAGCGCCCTGGGCTCCTGCAAGGGTCTGGCCATGGCTGCGGGTCCAGCAGCCTCAACATGAGCGCCTGGACACTGCCGAGCAAGGAACTTGCCCTCTCCCCTTCCCTATTTTGGTGGGAAAGAATGACATTTCACTTGTTCTCCTGCTGCCTGTGTGTCTGTACTGCCGGCAGCCTGCCCGCAGTGCGCCGTCACCTCCCTGCCCCTCCAGCACAGCCCCTGCTGGGGCATCCACTGGCACCGGGCATCGTCCCCTCCACTTAACAGCCACTGCCAGAGAGGACGAAAGAGGCAAAGGGTCTTGCCTAAAATATGGTGAGTGGAGAAAATGGGTGGTGGGCAGCAAGCAAGGAAAGCGGGCAAGGTGTGCGTCTGCGTCCAGCACTTCGGATACCACAGGCAGCCTTGGAGCTGTAGGCTCCTGCCCAGGTGCAGCCTCCAGCCTCGGGGAAGCAGCGTCTCTAGGGTACTCTCCCAGGTTTTTAGGGTGATACTGAAAACCCCTCTGGTTTTGGCTTTGCACCAGCCCTTTTTCAGAGTCCGTCATGGCTGCCATACCCAGACCCTGTCACAGATTGCTGCCGAGACCTGTCCCTTTGTCCCGCATTACAGAAGTGCTTGCTGGCCTGGCAAAGTGTCCCCCGTTGCTTGGAAGCAAGCTTTAAACTGGGGGAACTGGGCAGCTGGCTTTCATTAAGAAGTCAAGTCCCTGGCTTCTCGCTGGTTTTGGTGTAATGTGAGCTCCCATTGCACTTGCACGAGCAGATGACTCTGTGTCATCGTGGGTCCGAGCCCTTCGTGCATCTCCGTGACCGGTGTTGTTCCCCCTCCCTGGGTGTGACTGAGGCACAGAAGCTCCTTTGTGTGGCTGAAGTGCAAGTCTTAATGGAAGGGGTGGGAGAAGACAGCTTTCCTCCTTCCCATCCCTCCCTGCAGCTGAATGTGGAGAGGAGCACTAATGGTCTGTGCCGCCGGAGCTGCCGGAGCCGTGTGCCGGGGGCTCCCAGCCACTCTCTGACACCGGGGAGAGGCAGGGCTGAGCAACCCGCACACCAGGCTGCTGGCCAGGAGACACCAAGCTGCAAGCAGATTTATGTGAAAGCTTTGGCAGGTGGGATGCAATTTCATACTGGGGTGGCTGGAGGTAATCCAGTTTTCTTACTGGGTCTTGCACTGGTTCATCAAGCAAGAGCAAAAATGGTTGCGTGTTGTGTTGGGTTGTTCAGCTGGACAATGGAGCGTCCTGTGGATGCTCAGGCTCCTTTGCAAAGCCTGTGAGATATGGAAGAGCCCCATTAGAAGGGTGGATGGCCTTGGACACAGTGGCTTGTGCAGCACGTGCCCCTGTGCTGTGTGTCCCGGTGACCGTGGCACTTGGTCTCAAGTGCTGTCACTGCCCTGCGTGGTCACGGGGACTGCAATTTTGGGGACCAACCTGACAGGCAGGAGGAGGTGGAAGTCAGAGGACCGCCTCTGGAGAGCAGGATTCCTGCATCCTTGCTCAGACCCGCAAAATCTCACTCACAGTGGAAAATCTGACCTTGTATTTTTGCTTTCAAGTCTCTGATGAACTGGTTGTGTGTTTGAGCAAGTGTGGTTTGTAGAGGTCATTGGAAAATGGCTCTTGTTTTGCATCAACTTTAAAAAAATTGTATGGGTTTTATTTCCCCAATCTACCCACAATTTCTCAAAAAAATTTTTTTTTCACCTATACTTAGAAAGGCAACGCCAAATCCATTCTCATTAAAATCTTTTACCAGCAACAGTTGGGTTTTTTTTAAGAAAAACGATAAAATTTCAATCACAGCGGGAGGAGGAGAAAACCCATGGAAAGACTTGTTTTCACTGAAAAGCATGTTTTGACAGGAGTATTTCAGCCAGCGCTGGTGTTTTGAGCGCATCTCTCAAGTGCATGTGCTTGCAATTCGTTACTATTTTGGCCTCCCGAGAAGCAGCTGCATGTCCCATGTTGCCTGCATCAAAACGCTGTGGGCAGCACCTGGCCGAGGGGGTCCTGTGGGGTGACCTGCACAGGTCGTCCAGCAGTAGGAAGGATGCTTTGCTTTGCCAAACCCTCTGGAGTTTGAAGTTAAGCAGAGAAATGTCTGTTCTTTCCATCTCCACCCCAGAAGCACTGCCAGGGCTTCCTCATCGGCAGTCCCAGGTGTGCAAACCTGCGTGCAGGCAGCCAGACACCCTGTCCTGTAACGTCCTTAGCTGTATTTATGGGATCTCTCCCTCACCCACTGAAACTGGCTCCCAAAAGCACAGAAAAGTAGCCCAGGTTGTTAATCCTGGGAGGACTAAGTAAAACACTTATCGGAGAAGCTGTGTACGAGTTCGCTGGCCTGCCGGAGAAATAATCCCGTGGAATCAGAGGTTCTCAATTATTCATGTTTTCCAGAATCACATTATTTCTTCCAGGGCCTGTTTTATAAATGCTGCTGCTATTTCTGATGGTAAATAACAATTTTGCATTATTTATGAACAGATTTTTACAACTGCTGATATTACAGCTGCTGCCAAAGCACTGGGAAAATTATTATTACTGTTTGTTGTTGTTTCTTTCTTACAATGCAATCCTCTTGTTCTTTGCATGATGATGACGATGTGCCCGTCGCGGTGTGATGGCCAAGCACGCCAGTCAGTGCAGCACACGCGAGGAAGAGGGTGCAAATGCAAGTGGGTGACTCGGGTTGCTGTCGAGCTTGTGGCTGGTGCTCAGAGCTGAGAAGAGCTGGGGATGGATGGGGGCAGGACCCCAGGTAGTGGTTAAATTTGAATAGGAGGAAGGCCTCATTATCGCCCTGCGCCAGCCGTAGGGAGGTTTGTGGGACATACATACTTTCTATCCCCTGTTAGTGCTTCAAGGGAAATCAAAGGTTGCACTTGAATTTTGCAGGTGCACATTAGGAAACCCACATTTCTAGGAGGGTGTCATTCAAGAATGAGCTAATTCCTGGGGCTGAGGAGCATGTTCCTGGGGCAGAAACCCTCTCCTGCTGCCTGTTGAGTAGACAGGGATGCGTGCTCACCTCTGCTGGGGTGGAGATGCTGATCCCCTCAGCCATGGAGGAAATGGGCCAGCAGGGAGCCAGTGGGGGCCTAGGGCAGCGATGGGAGGTACACGAGGCGTTTTGATGGAAAGACCCCCCAAAGAGCTGCTGCCAGGACCTGCAGGTGAACCCCAGGGGGATTTTGCAGGACAGCCGCCCTCTCCAGCCACCGTCAGCAGCAGCACCGGGTGTTGGGGGCAAGCTCGACCCTCCTCACCCTGCGGTGGGACCTCCTGCACACCTTCGGGTAGCTCAGGGATGCCAGCTAAATTAGCAAGCAGGTTTCAGAGCACCTCCACCGCCCGACACAGGCCAGCTCACTGCTGGCCTGAATTTTAAGTGCTAGAAGCAAGAGGAGTCTGCTGTCACTAAGAGAGTTCCTGCCTAAAGGGTTTAAAGATGAGCCCTGCCCTTGGTTGTCCTGCTGGTGGGTTTCTGGAGGCAGGAGTGAGCATGGTGCAACCTGCTCATCCATCACGTGCTTGCAGATATCAGCATGAGAAGCTGGTGGCAAAATCCCAGGCTTGGGGTGCTGGGGTAGCTGCTTGCAGGAGCTCCTACACACCCAAGATAGGATGTACTCCAGAGACTCTGCTGCTTCTGCTCATCATTTATTTCAGATGACACGCTACAGAGAAAAAAAAAAAAAGCCCCAACCAATCCTTCACATTTCTTTGTTGTCCCCTCCAACCTGGGGGAGAGGTAGTGGACACTATTTAAGACATGTTTGCTAGTGAGACATTTGCATTTGTAAGTGGCTTCAGACAGAAGCTGTGGCACAGCTTCATCTCAGCACTGGAAGGAGTTTGGAGGAGAGAAATCTGGATTAAATCCTTCAGGGCAGGCAAGAGTGCTTGGGAGAAAATGTGTATCACAATGTTATGTTAAAGAGTGGTTAGAACTTTCTGAATGGTTTGCTCATAGTGGCTTCTGCTCCGTTTCACCCAGCTCTGCTAACGCTGCACTTTGGGGAGCACGGGGCTGTAGGAGGTGGCCCACGGCTGAGCATCAGCTCTGTGCGTGAGCTGCAGGTGACTTTGCAAAGGCCACCGGCTGCAGTTTATCATGTGGCTCTTTGGCTGCTGCCTCTGTCTGTCGCCTGTCTCGGTCTTGTGCACTTTGTGTCATGCTGTTCCTGCAGAAGATGCAGCGGGGGCATCCAGAGCGGGAGCTGCATCATACCCTGAGCCCCTAGCTGCTCCTGGGCAGCCACTGCGCCGGGCGTGCTGGAGGAGCCTCTTATCTCTCCTCCTGCATATGTGGCCTCCAGCTGCGCCCTGCGAGCCGGAGGGGCTGGGAGGCATGCAGGGATGCGGGGAGCTGGTGCTGGCAGCGAGGGACAAGATTAGAGATTCGCAGCTTGATGAAGGGGCATCTGCACGCCTTGCTTCCTCCCTACTTGCAGCCTTGAAGCCTGAATAGTGGTGCTGCACTTTCTAGGCTCTAACAGCAGGTTCCAGAGCAAATTGTCATGCAGCTGGTCCCGCCGCTTCCGCTTGCTGCCTTTGGTGTCAGAGGGATAAGGGAATTACTTCAGCATGTGGCATCTTGAATGGTATTAATTTAGGCAGCTGGCTGTGTGCTGCCACCCGGCTCCTTCCCTACCTGCAGGGACATGAAACACCCTCAGGTCCCAGCAGTGGGACCTGGGCAGCCCCCAGCAACCCCCCTGCCCTTTTGTCCCTTGCAGGGCCGAAATCAGGTCACTGGATAATGGATGCAGGTGCTGCATCCTTCAACCTCTGCCAAGCCAGGCAAAAAATTGCCCTGTTGTTCGCAGGGCAGCATCTCCCCCTGCCCTGCTGCGCCCAGGTGAGCTATTCCCCACCTCCCCATGCTGCCGTGTCCCGTCCCTGCTCCATCAGGCATCCAGTCCTTCCCCAGGTCAGCCTGCTCAGCAACTCAATTATTCTCTCTAACTTCATTTCTCCCTGCTCTGCAATGACACAAGGGGGTTTATCGAGCACAGCCTGACAGCGGAGAGCAGCACAAGCAGAAAGACTGTGCAGAGACCTGGCCCATCTATTTATTTTTTCCCTCCCTACCCTGGCTGGAGAACAATATCTCTTAAAGCACTCTGCAAACCAAGCCACTGAAAGGCAGACAGGCTCACAGCGAAGGAGGACCTAGGTACTGTCCACCAGCCCATTGCTTGGGGCCAGCAACCAGGCGAGAGTCAGGATCTGTCTAACAAATGCTGTGTTGCCATGGAGTCAAAGACAGGATTGAATCCAATTATGTTGCTGTTGGAAAACAGAGTTAAATGTAAACAGCAGCAAGTTGTATTTTCTCTTTCCTTCTGCAGATCTTCTCCATCGTGGTGTTTGGCTCCATTGTGAACGAGTGCTACGTGAACAAGGACAGCCAGAACTCTGAGCTGCTCTGCATCTTCAATGAGAATGAGAGTGCCTGCAGCTACGGCATCGCCATTGGCGTCATTGCCTTCTTTGGCTGTATCTTCTTCTTTGTCGTGGACCTCTACTTCCAGCAGATCAGCAGCGTGAAGGACCGCAAACGGGCTGTCCTGCTGGACCTTGGCTTTTCAGGTATGTCTCTGGCTTTGCTGTGCTTATGAAGGACGATGCTGGCTCCGTGGGCAGCACAGGGTTGTTGCTGTGCCCTGCAGCTCCATGCTTGAGTCCTCCCCTGTCCTCTGACTTGTGTGCCTCAGTCTGGGAGAATAGGGGTGGCAGATGGGTTGTCCCATCCAGCTGTGAGCTCAGAGGCAGCAGCCAGTGTATGGCAGCCTGGGGACAGTGGGGTGTCCCACTTGTCTGTGTCACTTCTGCAACCAGAGTTCACTGAGCTGAGTTCAGTGAGGCCACCCAGAGAAGTGAGGCTTGGTGGTTACATCTCAGAGACCAGACGGGGTGTTTTACCCTCCCACATCTCCTGTTTCTGGCTCAAGTAAATGTTGTTTCATCAGTTAAATCTGGGTCTGTTTTCACTTTGTGCATGTGTGTTTTGGAACAAAGCAGAAACCCACTTCTGCACACCACTGTAATCCCCTGCTGCCTCAGGACTGTGGTGTGCAGGTGGGTCTGGGGCTGGCATGGCTCTTCTGCACTGTCTTGAGCCCTTTGACCTGGGGCTCATCCGTGTGAACATGAGCAGACAGGATGCCCTGAGCCAGGAGAGGCCATCCTCCGCTCGGCTGCTGTGGGAGTTGCCTGGCTGAGTTTGCAGCTCGTGTTCTCCATTTCCAGGCTCTTGTGTTAGCAAAGTCTGAAGGTGATTTATCCAGCACAAGCGTCGCTGATGGCTCTCTGGTCCCAAATGAAAACATCTGTCATCACCTCCCTGCATTTGCCTGTTGTTAAGGATGTTCTCTCCTTGCTGGAAAGCTTATTTCCATGGTGCTAGAGCACCAGCATCCAGCCCTCGTTAGATGATATATGCAGCCCCTTTGGTGGGGCTCGGTGCCTGCAACCCTTCGATTCAAATGGAAGGGGAACATCACATCCATCTTCTGGCTGATGCTGCATGTCGCGATGCATGGCTGTGATCCTTCCTGCCTTCTACCTCATAACAGCCATTCCCTCTGCTGCCAGGCGTGTGTGAAATGGTACCGCTCTCAATCTCTGCCTCATTTCTCTTTTGCGCTTGTCATGCATCACATGCGCATTCACGGGCTTCAGCAGCGAGCTGGAGAACACAGGTTCTGCCCTGCAAAGCCTCTGCCATGCAGGGGTTGTGCTCTGCCTTGGGGACAGGCTGCAGTATTGCAGCAGAGGTCTGCACTAGTAAATCCACCCAACACAGCTGTGCTGCCAGCGGTGACACTTTATTACCCCAGGATCATCCTGGGTCAATGTGTGTGCTCCAGGTGCATCGTGTCTTCAACCTGTGTTCGGGCAGAGACATGCTGCTCCCTCGGGCCATCCCCTCTGCGGGCTTCTTGGTGGAGAACAGGCAAGCTGCTTCCTTGCTGGTAAAACAAATAAATCACTTATGTGCGGGTTGTGTGGACATGAGCCTGTGACTGACAGTGTCACTTATCGGGGTCTTCAAAGAGTGGTCTTCCATAGCTCCCTTCCAGCCTGGCGTTGCCTCTGTTCACGCTGCCTGGTACGTCTCCCTGCCAGCAGCTGCTTACCTTTCTCGCTGCTCTTGTACAATCCCACTTTCCCCACTTAATGAACCATTTCCCACAGGGCAACCTAGCAAATGCTGTGCTGAAATCTAGCTTGATGCCGATATAAAGGGGAGCGCTGTCTGGGGCTCTTGTAACAAAGTCCGTGGTCGCAGGTAAACACATCTCCACCTAGGTCTGGTTTTCACATCTCCTAAGCCCAAATTCGGCAAGATGCTGCTGACATGCAGTTGTCGCGTTGGCTCCGAGGGGAGGGTGTGGGTCCCTGGGATCCAACAGGAGGAATCAGTCAGCCTGGTCCTTCCCCTCCCCATCTGACCCCACTTGGAGCAGCAGGTTAGACACTTGGTGCCCAGAGGTCCCGTCCCACCCAAATCCTGCAGTGATTCAAGCAGTGGCATGACCCATTAGCTGCATGAATGCTTGGTGTGCAAAGCACCCTTCTGCTGCACAGACAAGCAATGGGTTCACTTCACTGGGAGATGTCAGGGTGGGTTAATGCCCACATATGCCCGGCATATTTTATCCCATTCCTATTTCTGTGCCTTCACTTTTTTAAAATGATCGCTGCCCCAAACCTTTCTTACAGCCCTACTGCCATAGTCTGTACACCCACTCACACGGAAATGCCAGACGGTTGCTCCCAGAATAAGCGTCGATACAGGCAGATCCCACAGCAGAGATGAAGTGCAGGGTTTTGTTGGCACGTGAAGCCTCCGCAGTTGCGGAGATTGCAGCCCACCATACCCCGCTGTGCTGCTCCCAGCAGCCTTGGGAACCAAACCTGCCAGGAGACAGAGCTGACCCACGTAATTTGCCTTGTTTAACTACCTCCATGCTAATAACCCTTGGAGACTTCCCCTGTGGGACTCTCTTACACTGTCCCCTTTTTTTCCTCCTCACCAAGGATTGGATTCGTAGTTTCCCTTTGCTTCCTTGTGACTGTTTCATCCTTTTTCTCTGTATGTGATCTCCGCATTATTGCTTGTTTTGATGTAAAAGCCGAAAATGCATCTGGGAAATAAATGGGTGAGGAACGTGCTCAGGTATGAGGGAGCGTTGCAACCTGGGTCGTGTGCAGGGAGGTGAGAAAAGCGGGTCACTTCTGGCCCTTTGCCCAGGTCACCCAGGAGCCCGATGCCAGCTGCCAGCAAAGCAGATGTCACCTGGCAGTTACTGTCTCTGGAGCTTGTGGGGGGAGTTAATGAAAGCATTAACCTGCAACTTTCTTTCACTTGAAGGAGAGAGGACTTGTGCATTGGACCAGTGGTGGATCAGAGCCACTGAGCTGGCTGGGAGGTGACGCTGGGCACAGGCAGGGGTGCAGGCAGGGCCATGGCGCTGTGCAAACGGCACTTGCAACTTTCTCTTCCATCTGCTCTTACATCTGCTCCTGTAGACGTGCGCTTGCTTGGGACCAGGCTGTAATTATGGCTGTAACGCGTCTTTCCTGGTGTTTGCACTCTGTTGTCTGCAGATCCTAAAACGATAATTATCTATTGGCTCTTGCTGTGCTTCCCGGCGTTCTCCTTTTCCCCAGCGTGCTGGAGGGTGCAGAGCTGCTCCCATGCCTGTTTCCAGCTGGAGTTGGGACCGGCACATGTAGCCTCACCACTCTACTCTCAGCTCAGCCGTCTTTATGAGGTTTTAAAGTTCATGGGTAGTGACAGACACTTCCAAAGCACCCACTTACACCTGATGCTGCAAGTACACTGGGGGCTGGGTGCAGGACTGGGACCATGTGGGTGCCGGACGAGGGTACAGCCGTGTTCCCAGTAAGGCACTGGATGCGAGGGGAGTCAGCTGTAATCCTGCATGTCTGGTTCACGTTATTGGGTGCGAAGTCTCATCTCGAAAGAGCGCTATCAGAAGGTGAACATGATCACAAATGAAAATAAGCGCTGGTACAGAAACAAAAATTGTTCCCATAGAGCTCCCTGGGAGGTCTGGTCACACACGCAGGCGAGTGTCAGTCCTCCAGAATTCAAACAATGCCTGGCTGCTGTTTCTGGAGATGTTCTCCGTGCCTGACCCCTTCTCCTCCATTGGCAGCAATACCTGCCTTCCCACTTCCCCAGGGCACTGGAAGGAATCCTCCTTCTCAGGGATTCAGGCAGAGCTGGCTGTGGAGGGGAAAGGCTTGTCTCTGCATCATGAAACCTCTGGGAAGTCCACATGGGTAGCAGAAGTGACCCCAGCTAGAGGGTTCTGGCTGAAGAAGCTAATGGTTTTAGCACTGGGAAGGTCAGCATCTTGCATATCTCAGTGTTGCAGTGGAAGCCGGTAACTGCAATACCCAGCACAGCCGGTGCACATTTGGAGATGTGCATGATGTCATTTTAACTCTTGAAAACCCTTAGAAGACACCAGTGATAGATGGGGCTTCGTGGCACTGGTAGGCAGGCAGTCTCTGTGTCACAGCTGTGACTCGTGCTCTGCAGTAGTGTCCTGCCCAGGAGCGTATGAGGATGGACCTACTGCACTAGATCGAGTGTTACACAAAGAACAGTCCTCCCGAACAAGTTCACCCTCTACAAACCAGTGGCACAACCTTGTCCAGGCACCCAGAGGTGGGAGCACTGCAGCAGTGCAGCATCTGGAGATGTGTTCAGCATCTCCTACACCAAGACCTGGGAACCACTACCCACCACGCTCACCACATACTGGTCACCACATACCGCCATATCTTGGGCATGCATCTTCCTGTGTCCACCTTTAGGGGTTGGATCTGCTTCCCCCAGGGTGGGGCAGCTGCTGGTAAAGCCCCGTTATAACAGAGCTGGGCAGCCAGAAAGCATCTCTGTCCCTGAGGATGACCTTTGAGAAATAAGCCCCAGCGGTCTCATTTAACACTTACGACAAGTGGATCATCCTAAGGGGAAGTGAAAATATGTATGCAGAGATTTGGGGCGGTTTTGGTGGCAGACATTAGCTGTATTCAGCAAAAAGGGGCTGTTGTATTAGTCTGTAATTTGGGAAAGGAAAGCTTGGATGATCCTGGCTGGAGGTTGTGTTGCTGTGAGGGCAGTTCAAGGGCTCAAGCACGGCCAGGCAGACAAAAGCATGTGCTGGTTGGGAAGCCCCAGGCCCCATCGTGCAAGAGAAGATGAGTGCGTTTTCTTAAACTGCATTTAGAAGCAAATTCAGAATTAAAGGCGAGGTGTGCAATGAGTCCTGTAACTCTCACAGTGGATGTGGATGCACGCGTGTGTTTTATATTGTATTTAGGAACAACTGGCAAGATAAAGGGGGATAAAGGAAGCTTCTTTCCTCTCCCTGCAGTCAGACTGTGCTTTGCAGCTGGCTGCCCCATGGGACCAGCAGTGTGGCTGCTCATACTGATGTGCTAATGAACCTTCGGAAGATGCTGGGTAGCTCAGTGTACCGCATGCACTGACACCCAGAATCGGCGGGTGAGGTGGGCTTTGTGCTGAGGGTGCTCGGGAAAGCTGGAGACCTTTAAAACAGCATCGTGCAAGGCGCCAGGTTGTGCAGCTCCTCTTCCCAGTGCTGGAAAGCATCACTGCTCCTTACACTGGGAGCTTATGGCTTGCTTCTTGATGATTTTCTGAGCTCCTTGGCATCAGGCAGTGCTGTTGGCTGGTGATTGAATTAGGGGAGCTGCAGCCCTATCTTGCTCAGCCAGCTTTGGTTCCAGTAAGGAATAATCACCAGAACATTTTTGCTTAATCCAACAGAGCCCAGAGAGGCTGAAAACAGGAGTGCAGTCAGGGGAGGGCAGCAGGGACGAGCAGAGCTCTCTCGTGAAGCCCATGTGCCTCTCGGCTCCGTGGGCAACCCTGCTGCATCTTTGCCCTGGGCACGGCGCACAATGAGCACTTGCTCGTTTGCTGCGCTTGTGAGATGCACTGATGTCCCAGGGTCACTCGTGTGATCCCCGTGTTTGGAGCAGAGGTTAATCACAGCCTGTCCATATTCCTGGGTGATTGTTCCTTGCCTTTTTTTAAGCTCTCTGGCTGTGTCCTTGGACCAAGGTGTAGCCCATCGCAGAACAGCTGTAAAGCCATCTCCTGCATCAGCCGAGCAGCCTGGTGCTGCTCCCAGGAGTGCAGGCTTCTTCCTGGGTGAGGTTTGCAGTATCCAGCCTGAAGTTTGTAAGAGCTGGTGGTGTCCAGGGAATAGAGGGAATGGTGGGTCAACACACTGGGGTGCTGGAACTGAGTTGGTGGTGCCTTGACGCCTGCAAGCGAGCTGAAATCCCACAGACTGTGAGGACCACGTGTCCAGAGAGGATGGGATGTCCCTGTAGGTCTTTGAGATCAGGCTGAGATGTAGGAGAGCTAAACTTCAGGCAGGCAACAACTGAGTGACCCATCAAGGTTCCTTCCATTCCTGCTTTTTCCGGTGACTGCAAATCAGCTTCTTTTAAAATAGCTCTATTTGAGCCACAGCACAGGCCAAGGCACCCAAAATCACTGTTGCTATTTGAAAATCTTGATGGCAGCATGTTTGTGCATCAGCAAAGGGACGTCCTTGCAGCAGAGGAGGCGGTGGGCAGGGGCAGCACTGACCAGCTCTGCTCTCTTTCAGGTTTCTTGTCCTTCCTGTGGTTTGTAGCCTTCTGCTTCCTAGCAAACCAGTGGCAACGGACAACGATGAGCAAAGGGGTTTCACAAGGAGCAGACGCCGCCCGGGCAGCGATCACCTTCTCCTTCTTCTCCATCATTGTCTGGGTAAGTTCGGCTTTACAGCTAAGGTGGGAAGAGGAGAAATGAAACCTGTCCTGGGCTCAGCGCTGAGCTGGGAGGAGGAATCTGGGGCACGGTTTGGAGAAGTGAATCCTGGTGGGCAGCAAGGGGCTGTACTGAGGAAACCTGCGGTCCCTCCAAATAGAGATGAAACTTGTGGTTTCTTACCCAGGAAGCATCAGCTTTGGTCCCCTCTCTCTGGGGAATTCCAGACTTCCCCTTCTCCTGCAGCTGGAAAGTTGTGTTCCCATTGAAAACGTGTCACCAGCCACAAGCTGCCCTCATTTCAGGGCCTCATTAGGTGCCCAGGAATGGCTTGGTTGGAAGCGAATGAGTCCCCACGAGCAGATCACTGTGATGAGCCGGTCTCGTGGGATGGCAGGGGGATTTTGGGATCTCTCAGGCTCATCAGCTCACCCTTGGGGGAAGCCAAGCTGGCTCCTCTGGTGCCCACCCCAGAGGCAGGGGCTTGCAGAAACCCCCTTTACTCCTGTGTTTAGGCTCTGTGCATCCCTGGGGCTGCAGAGTGGCAGAGGGGCATCTGCCAGGGCTGTGCAAAACCCCACAGGGCCCCTTGCTCACAGCTGCTGGATCCTGCATGTACCTGGAGGTGTCTACACTGCTTGAGGGGCTCCTTCTCCGGAGGCTGCATGTGGAGGAGCAGGGATGGCCCCTGTGTCACGTCCACCCCTGCTCCAGTTTTCATGGGCAGAGAACACCCAAGATGTGCAGTAATTCTATATTGCCTTAAAATAAACTGGGGCAAAAGACAGTCTGAGGCTTTCCAGCAGCAGGTCTGTCTCCAGTTACTCACCAGTTTAACTGCTCCCTGCTCTATTATGATCCAAATAAATCTCTTTTAATCCCAGCTCCCTCACAGCTCTTCTCCATCGCTGTATTGCCAGACTGCCCATTTAATGCAGCCATGAGGGAAGGGAGCTGAGTGGGATGCTCTACCCCATCCCATCAGCATCTGCTCCCATCCCAGGGAGGGCAGTGGGGACGCTGGTCCCCTGCCAGCAGCATGGAGGCTGGCTGGGCTGTGGGGTCGCACCGGCAGCCACTCTGCTGGTACCGTTAATACCAGATGTGCTCGGCTTGATCGGCACACAACCAGTGCCAGGGAGCGGGCACTGGGCAGTGGTTGGGAAGCCGTCTGTGGGCATTTTTTTTCCCCTTGAGCCTGTCATTTATAAACTAATCGAATTGTTAATGAAACCTCCACAAGTAAGAGCAAGCGTGGTGCGCTCGCAGCTCTGCCACCTGCATTCCCCACAGTTTGCAACCTGAATACTGGCAACCTGGAAGAGGGTGAAGGAGTCTCGGCAGAACTGACCTATTTTGCTGGCCCGGGACTTGGCAGTTTTCCCTCCCCGCAGCAGATGGATTTATTGGTGCCAGTGGTGCCAAATCTGCACGGCCGGAGACCCAAGCCCAGGCTGCGAGCCCCACCCCAGGACAGAGATTTGGGGGGATCAACCCATCACATGGAAATGGCATCTTTAGCATTAGGGGTTGTGGTTCGGGGCTGTTTTAGTTCTCAGCTATAATGGAGTGGGGCCAGTGGCCCCCAGGGATGCTGCAATGTACTTGGCGCTTTGCAGTGAGCTGGGGGGACGCGGGGTCCTGGGAGGACACGGGGTACTGTCTGTGGTGTTGCCATCCCCCCTTAATCCTCCTCCATCTGGCGGCAGGTCGCGCTGGCGGTGAAGGCGCTGCAGAGATACCGCCTGGGGACAGACATGTCGCTCTTTGCCACCGATCAGTTCACTGCCGACCCCAACGCAGCATACCCCGGCTACCCCACCGGCAGCGGCATCGAGAGCACAGAGACCTACCAGAGCCCCCCCTTCACCGAGACCTTAGACGCCAACCCGAAAGGTTACCAAGTGCCAGCGTACTGAGGGGCGAGGGCCGTGTACCAAGAGACCGAGTCCTACGGTGCAGTACACTTAACCGGTTGATTGCAAATGTATTCAGTCCCATTTCCTTAATGTGGCAAGTCAGTGCTGGGTTCCTTACTATTAGCTAGTTGTGCAGTGAATTCTGTACAGTGGTATTGGTTCTTGTCTTACCTGTCCAAGGGTTTTATAAAAGCAGTGTTCCCTCTAAGTCAGAAGCAAGGAAGGTTGCTCCCACATCACCTACACATGGCGAAAGATGAACGAATGCCTTCTCTGAGACTTGACACCGGGCAATCGGTGGTTGGGTTCTGCTGAGTGCCTGGGAAAGCCCAGAATACCTTTTCCTGTTAGAAAACACAGTAGCTGAGGAGTTGTTATTTATCTCGTTCTTCCAGAGCTAACATAGAACCAGTCTCGTGGTGGCGAGGGTGGGTGGGTGGTGCTGGGGAGGTCAGCCCTGTGCTGCTCCTGCTGCAGAGCTTTCCTGTACGTGTTCCATGGAAGGTGCCAAATTCACAAAGAAATAAGTGGCGTCTGTGTTACTTTTATTTGTATATATTAACTGTACAAAAAAAAAAAAAAAAAGAAATAATCAATCCAAATAGGTGTTTCAAACTTAGCTTAGGATGCAAGTGGCATGGGGGGGCACAGTGGGTTGGGGGTTATGTTAAATATCTGAATTGCTTCTATGCTTCCACAGGGTTCTGGTTGAGGATGTAAAAAGTTACTGTTTCAGACTGGAAACCAGTTCAGCAATAGTTGGCTGCTAATTAGGAATAGCCTTTTATCAGCGGAAAATACAGCCCGTTGCAGTTCCACTTCTTCACCAGGCAGATTGGGAAAGTGTGCAAATTTACAAATAGTTTCTGGTTGGCAATGCTGAACACTTATGCTGAAACTCCGAGCTGCCAACACAAAAGGGGTGGGTGTCTCAGCGACTCAAAGTCCAAGTCAATTAGGAGTGGCATTGAACTTATATTTTTATACTGGGAGCAGCCACCATCTGTCGTCAGCTGCAGCAGAACCTGAAGTGTGGATGTGCATTTTACCCTGCGGTCTCTAGAAATGAGGAATTCAAACAGAGAATTGAAAAGACTTTAGAGGCCATTGACGTCCATCATGTGGGGGCTCACAGCCCCGTGTTTGCAAATAGTGGGAGAGTGAATGAAAAATGCCTGGGAAAGAGGCTGAGTTTTGGTTTTCAGCTGCAAAATTCCTGCCTTGTCAAAAATGAACTCTATGTGCAAAATCCAGTAGGTCCATGTCAGCAGCCTGCCTGCTTTCCCTGCCTGTCTTCCTGCGTGGTGGCAGTGATCTGCGCTATTTGTCACTAAGGACTGAGCAAAGGAGCTGAAACTTGAATTCCTGACCACCTCAGTGGCAGCTCCATCCTCAGAGGCCCCTGGCTCTCCCAGCTCCCGGTGGCTGGTAAGCCAGGGTTTTGCCTTGCCGGTTTATGCTGGCAAAAGTTGCGTGCTGCCTTCTGACCTCATAACAAGCAATAGTTACCGGACTGCCCCAGCTCTCCTTGTAGCAAAACCATCCAGCAGTCTTTTTGTCATCATTAACACAGCTCATTTCTGCTACTAAATTGCAAATAAATGCATTAATTAATCAGCAGCAAATCTCATCACGAGCAGTCATTATCAATGACAAAGTGCGTTACCCGACTCCCCTACTATTCAGGCCGGGTTAAAAATGTGCATTTGCAGCAAAGGCTGGCTTTGCTGGCGCTGAGCTCCTCCCGCTCTCCTGCCAGCACTGGAGCCGCTGGAGCTGCGCAGGGATTTTTCAGGCAGCATTTCCCAACTCGGACACTTCTCCTGCGCCGCTGCAGTCTCCCCATGCAGCGTGGCCACACGCAGTGGCACTGAGACTTGCCATCCTGCCGCGGTCCCCACCATGGGCTTGCCCAACAGCAACAGCAGAGACGATGTCTCACCCTCTGGACTCCTTTGCACCCACTTTGAGGTCCAAACGCTATTGGGGTACGTAGCGCTCAGCCCCGCTGCCTGACGCTGCTGCCTGCAGCGGCGGCGGAGGCAGGAGCATGAGCAGGAGGATGCTGCACTGCTTTATCGGAGGTGTCACTTGCTCAGCTAATGCAAGGAGCAAGGAAGAGGTGACCCAGGGGCATCTGCCGGTGACCTGTGCCAGCAGGGCTTGGTGAACAGTGAGACATCCTTGCATTAAGTAGACCAGGGACACCCAAACCCCAGTATGGTATAAGCCTAAATTAATTATGTGACCCTCGCGATTTTTCTAGAGTCAGTCTTGCTGGGAAAAAAAGGCAAAGGATTTTAACACAGGGTACAGTAGAACTGTAGCAATATTTTCCTTAGAGGGAACACTGAAATTTTAGCAGCACAAACAGTACTTGTGTTAATATTTTAGCAAAATTATAATCAATTTAAATGTTTAAATTGATTGTATGTGAGATAATGTTTGTTCAGTACATTGTATTTTTTCTAACTATATAACTGTTCCAGAGTTTCCTTGTAACCGTAAAGAACTAAAGCTCTGTCTGACTGCGGGACGTGTCCTGACCCCTGGTGTAACCATGCTGAATATTACAACATCTGAATGTACGCACCAAGGCCTGCATTGCCTTTCTTTCCTCCCCCCCCTCCCACCCGCCGGCGGTGGGGTGCAGAAGGGACGCACACGCACACATACATCCCACACACGCTCTCACGCCAGCCCCGACCTTAAGAGCAGCAACAGTGAAATGGGGGTGTCTTCACACACACACCCCCCCCAGCCAAGGCACCGTTGTTCTTCTCAAGGTCAGTGGCTTTTTACAGCTCCCCAAAAGTCAGTATTACGTTTAACTTGCAGTCGGCACGGTGAGTGTGCAAGGACCTGGCTGCGTTTTGCTGGGCAGGAGAGGAGGAGGAGGAGGAAGGGGCTTGGGAGCCCGAGAGGCTTCCTGGCAGCGAGAAGGCAAGACAGATTGCTCCTTGATTAAACTAGAGCCGGGAATAATGTGTCCAGCCACACCAACAGACACCTCAAGGAACCTTAGCCCTGCTCCCTCTGCCACTGAAAATGTCAGTCCCCATCGGTGGAGGAGAGGACGTCCCCGCCGGGGTGGCACCGGGAAGGATGGTGTCTGCAGAGGCAGGCAGCACCCACGGGCAGGCAGCCCACAATTGGTGTATTTTTTCCAGGCAATAGTGATGGGTTTATGTACATAGTCACCCTGCCAAGGCTGGCAGCCAGGCAGGATGGGACAAGCCGTAATTAACGTGGTACCACAATGCCTAAAACACACGCCTTGGAACGAGCATTTGCCCATCTTGAACAAAAAACATTTTCTGGTTTGTTGGCGAGGCCGTTGCCGAACGCCCATGTAGCTCCCCGGTCCCGCGGCAGCACAGGCCGGCAGCCGTTGAGGCTCTGCTGAATTAAAACGTGTTTAGAGGCAGGGCGAGACGCTGGCCCCCAGCCTGGCCAGCTATGCCACGTGCCTGCCCGCTGTACGAAACCCTCATTTTGCAAGCCCCCACAGCATCCCCACTAGCCGTTCGGTGTCAGTAGTGCCGTGCATTAACACTCCTAGCACACGGGCGTGTCCGTGACTCGTCAGGCAGACTAGTGTATACAGGTATGGACTGTAACTAAATATAACCTTACGGGCTTATGGTTAGAGAATTAGATCCGTCGGTGTAATAACTGTAGTATATTATTTGGGGTTCAAGTATTCCTAACATCATCCTTCATATTTCTTTCTCCCACCTTTTTTTTTTTTTTTTTTCCCTGCGCATTCGCTGTGGGACAGTAGCACTAGCAGCTTTCCTTTTAACCCTCCGNCATATTTCTTTCCCCCACCTTTTTTTTTTTTTTTCTCCCTGCGCATTCGCTGTGGTACAGTAGCACTAGCAGCTTTCCTTCTAACCCTCCAGACCACGTCCCAAAAGCATGCCAAGATTGTGCTGTGACTTTGTGCCATGCCAGCTGCTACCCCCATGCTGTCCGTGCAAGCTGTTTAATATATCCTCTGTTCTCCTCAAGATCTCAGAAGCCCAGCAGCCAACTCGAGCTCGCAGAGGGCAGGATTGTGCTGCTCTCAGGCTAGCGTGCCGAAAGCTTCTGTGTAGTGTTAGCACTGAATTTGGGTGTACAGAATAGAATTCAAACAACCCCATACCTTTCCTGGAGATGTATTCTGCCAAATCACCTTGCTCCAGGAGGTTCTGCTGCGACAACAGATATTTCTCAGCACTGAAGTTAACCACATCATGGTTTTGCGTAGTTATTTTAAGCATATTAAAAGATTTGAAAGAATTGGAATTTTTTTCCAACATTTTAAGCTATTCCTAGCGAACTGGAAGTTTTGCTTAACTGATACTTAGTCAACAGATCTCCTCCCACTTCTGTATCTCATGCAGCTTGAGCAGACCCCTCCCTTTAAGTCACGTCCACAAGCAGTTGGGATTTCACTGGCTGTTCTGCCTGGACACTTTGTAGGGTGTTTCCCATCAGTTCATGCTACAACAGCAAGTGACGACTATGGCATTTCTTTGCTACTTCTGTCAACCACCAATTCCTTACAGGGGTAACTCGTACCCTTCTCTCGCCGCAACCAACCCCCCCAAATGGCCTATGGGTGGCTCTTTCTTAGTTCTGCCTGCTGCAGCTAATGAGGGCACTTAAACAAAACTAAGCTAACTGTAGTCATTGTCTGTTCATTATTAAATGATATCCTTACTTTTGCAGGATTAGTATTTCTCTCGATAAAAGCTACTGTATATACTTGCAGACTTTCTTTCAGCCACCTTTGAGTTCCCAAAGGGTGTTGGGGAGAGCGGATGGGTCTGGTTCCACTCTGGTTTATTCCTAGTACTTTTCTAGATACCATTTTGAGGTATCTGTGTGTGTCAGAAGACCCTCTCCCAGCACCAGTGAGGCTCAAAACCAGCCTTCACTGTATCAACTTGAAACCCAAGTTCAGCTGCCTGTATTTTGTTGCAATATGCATTTAAACCTCAGATTCTTTAAGAGTTTTAATATCAAACTGATACCAAATGTGGTTTGCAAATTTAAGTTTTTTTGCAGATACCTCTGTATAAGCAGACCGCTTCAAAGAGTTGCAGTTGTCACTAATCTTATGTGCATTGTAGTATAAGGTGGACTGTGTATGGAAATAAGTTAAAAATGTTTACAACTTTTGTATATATTATATATATAAAAATATCTTTTGAGAGAACAATCTGTGATTATGTATTTTCAGTGTCTGTGTACCAACTGCAACTTATTTTCAATAAAGAGTTAAAAATAAATAGAAGCGGCCTGAAAAAAATTTGGTAATACTTTATTTAATCAGGTGAGCACAAGGAACAAGGAAACTGCCTCATCAGGCCAAAGAGATGGATCACTTTGAGGAAACTTACAGCAGCACCTGCCCGGTGGGAACTATCTATCTGCTAACACAGAAGAAATTAACTGAAAATCATGGGAAGACGTAAGATACTCCTGCAGAGAATATGCGTTTCATTTCCCCTGAACTTTACAAACCAAAGGAAGAGACAGGGGAAAGAGCTGACACCGTAGATCAATTGCTGACTGGAAGTGTTGGGGGCAGCTGGCATCAAACCAAAGTGCTGCTGCAGTCAGTTGTATCGACATAGTGTCATGGGCGTTGCACCCCGCTCTGCTCCAGAGGAACCCGACTCGAAGCAGGAACATGGAAGCGTTACTACTTGTCATGTATTCATGCATTTTATAAACAGCCATGCAGCTGAATAATCCTCCCCATCCCCATTTCAGGGCGTGCAGCCTCGCCCCTGTGCCGAACACACCACGTTCAGGTATTCAAAACAGTCTTAATTATTTGGAAAAGAAACCAAAAGCACTTTGCAGTCTGACAGCAAGCAAAAATAAAAAGCATAAGGCAAGGAAAACTTTGTGTAGCCAGGACTAGCTCTTCAGCAATACTCTGAGCTCAATTTCATAGAAATGATGCTTATATAAAAGCAGTGTTTTGTCACTAAAAATTACATAAATTAACTTCAACTTTATCCCTACACGTTAAAAATAACTAAACCTGGTCTGCCAGGATGGGAGAGAATCAGACACTGAATTACAGCCATGAAAGTGCACTGCAGGGAGGACTCTGGTCACTCCGTCACGTCACAGCTGCTGCTGGAGGAGTCACTTCAAATGATGAACAGATTCCCCTCGTCTCCGAGAGGTGGAATTCAGAGATGCCAAGCAACAGAAGCAAAGCTACTTCTACCCGCTATCACCAAGGGAGCTGCAGGATGTAAACGCTCCATACAGTCTGAACAAATTATCCTTGTTAGTGCAGACCACTGTAAACAGATAAATGCACTTAAAGGCACTGCAGATAAACATGGTCAGTGATCAGCAGCATTTAATGTCCCAATATGCTGTTGTTTGGAGCTACCACCATTAATACATCCAAGAAATTAGAAACATGGCAGTCATTAAATAAAATTACTGTGAAGTGTGCTTTACAGAAAGTAAAGCCTTAATGTTATTATTCTACATGCAGTGCTACAAAATAAGTTTCTTTAAAGAACATGTTACATAAAAGGTCAGAGGCAACTTCAAATCTCATGTTCAACTTATCGCACAGGTCAGTCCAATTCTTCAAGTAGTAGAATTAATTCCGTTTTCAGACAGGAATTTTCTTTGCTATATGAGCAGCCCAATGTTTACAGACACGCAGCTGTAATGGTCTTACTCACCAGTGAGTAGCATCTTTTCCTTTTCTGCACCTTTGTACCCCTGACTACTGTGATCTTTGTGGTCACAGAAATAGCACAAAAAAAATCAGAATATTATATGGGAAGCCACTTTTGCTTCCGTTCATTTCAGTGATTCATAATCTTCCCCCACCCCCCAAAAAAAGAAAGAAAAAACCCAAAGCAGATGCTTATTCCCCTATTATGTCCCCTGTCAGTCTTCAGATCAGAAAGTATTTTCTCACCTATTGCATTTTACAGGAGAAAGGTGGCCCCCTGCCTGCCCACCCTGCGATTTCAGCCTAATTCTACTCAGGCATTTCGGAAGCTCAGACTTTGGATGTTAATTAGCTACGGCGCAGTCCAGTGATCCCTTTGCACAGTATTTATGAACAGCACTGAGAGGGCTCTCTAACAGTAACCTGACTACTCAACTGGCACCCACTCTCAGCCACACTACACTGCCAAACCTCATTCCAGAAAGTGCATATTCATAGACAGAGACTGTTTTATTGGTCTTCAGGAAAGCTAACTGATGATTCTGCTGATTGCTTGTAAGGAAGGGAACTCCTCATCCTCAATATGCAAAGCTTTATGGGTGACAACGTCCTGCTGAGTTAGTACTTGCTTACACGTTGGGCAGATAGAGCAGTCGAGATCAGTGTTGGAGTCCGTCTGCCACACATTCTTTTTGTTCTTTTTGGGTTTGTTTGAGCTTTGTTTTTCTTTGATTCTGAAATCATTGTGAGCAGAAAGCAGTTCTTGTTGCTTAACTGTGTCCGGCAACAACACCAACAACTCGTTAAAAATTTTCTTGAAGTTATCTCCAAGCAGTTCTCGGCAACTTTTATAATACTGTGCTGCAGAAATCAGACCCTTCAGTGAAAAGAGAATTGGAAGAATTAGGAAAAAAAAAAAAAATTAAAAAAATCCCACATCACCCTCACTGCTTTCCCACCATCCTCACTGCTTTTTTGCTACCTTAGCACTAGAGAAGAACTACAGTGGGGCTGAGACGGGAAAAAACCCAATCTCTATCTAGTCCGCTCACTGACAGTGAACAGTGACAGATGCACTCCATGAACTGAACAGAGAGAAACGTTTTGGGAATCTGAAGGTTCTTGCCCACTCACCTGTCTGAATTGCCCAGAATGTGTTTTAAATTTATTGAACTTGGACTCATCGCTTTGAAGAAATTCTTTAATAGATTGTATTAGCTGAATGTTCCTTTGCTGAAAGTTTTCAGGTATCAAGTATGATCCGTGAGAGGATTTTGGCCTGCATTTGAAAAGACCAAAAGTGACTTTGACATTGCTTCATGTTATACAAAGGTACTGTGGGATATATACTATATGGCTATTCTTTTCTACAGGATGCACTCCCTTTCTCCACCCAACTACACACGCAATTATGATAAGCAGCAGGCAGGTATCTTGACAGGACGATGAAATGTGTCCTGTGGGATTCCATCTTTACCTAGACAGAATATTAAAAATGCAAGTTTAACATAGCCTTGACTAGCTGTTTCGTAAGCTAGGTTCACTAAAAAGATGTAAGCAACAAAGACCGCACCATGAATAAAACCAAACAGATTAATACAGATGTCTGTATTAAACTTATACAAGTTTCCCCCTCCCCTCTTCCCCATAAACTCATGTCTCGAGCCCTTCAGAGCTCCAGCCAGAGACCAGCTACTGGAAAGATCAGAGCAACGAAGGCATTTAGAGATCACCAAGGAAAACATGCTTCAGCACCTTGCTTCTGGGACTCAGAATCAATGGAAAGGTTAAGAAATATGTTGAAGCTGCAGATTTCCAAATAAATCTAGAAAAGACAGAAGCCCACAACAGCCACGGGACTTCCCCACAGGAATCATGAAGTGGCTGGCCTCTGCAGCGGCATCTGTTTAGAATAATCCCCTCAGAGTCCTTCATGCGTTGTTTGAAGCCCATATGACATAACTGAGATGTAATATGTAAAGTAACTCTAACTCAAAGGACTTTTACTTACTCTTTCAAAGATGTAGTGACAGGTTCAGAGATATTGGTGGATGGAATAACAGCAAAACCTGGAGGGGGTTTACTAACAGGCACTGACAGTCCCGGAGGCGGAGGAGGACTCTTTAATAGCACCACAGTGTTAAAGCCTAAATGAAAGCAGAGAACAGGCAGGAAGTTAGAGCATATATCTGTGGCACCCACATACCACTGTCTAAAATTAACACCAGTGGTGTGACATACTCTCCAGAAGCAGTAAGAAGTAAAAGTCAGCAGCGCAGACATCACTACATTGGAAAAAACCTAAAAATTAGAGAGATGGAAGTCTGTTGCACTTACAGTCAGGTCAAAAAGCACTTCAGAGTGGCTGATGTTACTCTACAGAGAAAGCGCTTTAACTATTAATTTCCTTTTTCAATAGAAAATAATTTAAAAAAAAAACAACCCAACACTCAAACTCACAATGAAAAACACCTTTACATTATTGAAGTGAACAGAAATCACTCTAGAAGTCACAACAGCACTAGGCATCGTATTTCTAGTATGCTCCACCTAGCAGTATCTGCAGAGCAGCACGGAACAAACCAGCTATGCAAGCACCTCCTGACACGATGCTACTTTCATTAAAACTACTGTAAATCACGTTTGTTGCTATGTTACTCCAGTTTTACAGGATTATGGCACTGCTAAAAGCAAGGGCATTAAATCTCTGCAAAAGTGACCAATCAAGCCAACTGACAAGTACCAGTAGGCACAGGTCACAGCTAAAGAGAGACTCCCTTTGCCCGCAGGGGCTCCCAAACTAGATCTTAAAGTACAAAAGCAGAGATGTGTGTCAGCCATGACTCATCAGAAAAAGCAGTGACAGGTAAAGAGTGGCTGCTCATCTGTGAGCCACCCCCAGAGAGCAGATACCTGCAGCTGCGTGGAGCAGAGGTACTCCAACATTTCCACCACTTCAACCGTGATTTACGGAGGACACTGAAGCCTATCTGTGTCCCCCAGATGGTCTTTTTTAAACTTCAAAGGCTAACCTAGCACGTGGTGGCAGAACCACTCCTCACATGAAAGCCAGAAGAAACAGTTTATACATCTCACCCACGTGCCACATTTCTCTAAGCTACCTCCAAGCAAAGCTGGCTGTGCCCTGCAGTGCCTACCTGGTGGCGGGGGCATTCTAGCTGATCCTGAGCTCCCAAGAGCTGGGAAGTCTTCCTGAGGTAAAGGGCATTTGTTAGTCACTGTGGGCTTTTTAAGGCCAGGGGGCTCTTTGGGTGTACTACAGATCACTAATGATTTTTCCGAATGACCATTCATGACAGCTGTGGATCTGTCAGGGGCATGAAGAGCAGAGGACGCATTTGATGTCTGCTCTGCTTCTAGCAGCTTTTCAGTAGATGACCTGGGAAATGATGTCTCCTGTAAGAGGTGTGGGGACAATGGTCTCTGCTTCTCAACCCCCATCTTCTTTTTCTTGCTCACTTTCGTAAAAGTTTGTGAGGTAGAAGCTGCCAGCAAGGACGATACATCAAACATTGTTGGTGTGTTTCTGATCTCCTGGGTTGTCAAGCCACTACTGCCGTCTTCATCATCTGACTGACAGAGTTTATTGCTCTTCTTACTTCCTTTAGTGCTATTCAAGGAGGATGGTTTTTTGGCTATCTGGTTTACACAGGGGTTGCTAATGGCTTTGACCACATTTTTACTGGAACCGTTGTTCCATGCAGATGTGATGTTAGTTACTGTTGTATTGTTAGGCCTCATTTTGGACACTAGAGCTGGAAAATCCTCCTCTTGGAAAGCTGTTTTCTTTGCAGTCGCCGTATACGTCAAAGACATCCCAGAAGAGATGGTGGGTGCTGCCGAGGATGACAAGCTTGGGAAATCTTCTTCTTTAAGCTTAACCGCTGCTAGCTGGGCAGAGCTGTGAGAAAGGAAAAGTACACCCTGTTACACTGGTGCTGCAGAGGCAGCACAGCTCCAACAGGCAGAACAAGCTCCATACCTGTCTGAAGTCCTCCTCAAACTATCACTTAGGGTGGCACAACTGACCCAGCTGTTACCAGGATGACCCAGCTATTACCAGGATGCAAATGCACTCAGGCTTGTAAATTGTGTCTGGAATGGGTCTCCTCAAAGAAGTCACGCTAGCCTTGCTGTGTTACCAGTACTGTCTTAGTACGCTTCACCTTGACCAGCAAGCTGTACACACGCATTCTAGCTGCCACATCCTGCAGAGACACTATTCTAATCATCACCAATTTCAGCAGATGAAGAATTTTAAAACTCACAGTATACAGCTCCTTCAAGATAAGCTATCAAGGTACAAATGGCTGGAATGGAGAATATTGGGAATTTCCCTGAAATTACACCACCAAAAGATCAAGCCATGAACTGAAGCAACAACCCAAAGCCATTCATGCACGTGACTACCACAGAAACAGCGTGAGAAAGAAGGGGGCCAGGGCAAGGAGGAAGCATTTGTAGTTTAAGTGATCTGTAAAATTATTTTCTCCAGAAATGCAGAACATAAGTAAGTTTCTAAAGGTGCTTTCTCATTGCTGCAGCCTTGCACAAACTTACCCTTGTAGAGGTCCCACTGCTGAACCAATTGCTGGAAAGTCATCTTGGCTTAAAGCACCGTTAGCAGCTGCTTCTTTTGGAGTATTGACAAAAAGAGCAAAGAAATGTTTTCAACTAAAATCCATTCATTTCAGAGTGGAAGCTATCAATGAACATGACAGCAGCATTAACAAGTCCTATTTTCAGCAGCTGATGATGTCATTAACTGTGACATTCCAAAAGGACAATTTAAATCATGCATCACTCCTTCAATTAACTGCATTCACCATTATGTCATCGTGTACTGGCTGTAGCATACAGGAAATTCATGATACTTAACACGAGCAAAACATAAGTACTTTGCGAGGTAACCCTCTAAAGATCGAGATGCCAATGGCCCCAGCTCTGTGCTCCATGCTTCTACCAGCGGTTAGCACTTAACTGCCTGCACAGGGTCAGGATGCTCGTCAGAGCCTCAGTGCTCTGACTGAGGTATGCTGACGCTTCACTTGGAAAGCTGCTCTTCTGGGCTGTCCATCACACCTCTGCTGCACAGATGCCCAAGCTGCTCAGCAATTAGCTCCTGGGCAGTCATTTTACATTGAAATATAACTCATTCCTAGTTTAGATTTGCCTTAAAATCCAAACCCAGTGCTGCGGACTGCAGCAGTTCAGAGACAGATTGATAACAGTTTTGGCATGCATGCAACAAAAGCTGGGCAGACAGCTGGGGGAGATAACCTTGCCCGTCATCCCCAACTGAGCTGTACCCATTAACCAAACATAGCTCTCAGTTCACAATGAAAGTATAAAATCTTTAAGTGGGAATCCTGTTGTAGGAGCAATAGAACGGTGGAAAATGGATTTGGAGCAAGAGCAGTATCAAAACACCACTGTATCATATTTATTTGCCCCAAACTGGATGTGGTTCAAAAAATTAAAAGTTTGCTTTTATCCAGTATTCCCTTTACTGGGAATAACTTGTTCTCAAAAAAGGGGAAACTCAGCTCAAGCATCACAATAAATCAGTTCTTGCATGCTAGAGTAGGAAATGGCACATTCTTAGATTATATTGATCTGGATGGAACAGCACACGTACTGTTGTACGTTAATTGCATTTGGTATTTCTACCCAGCTCCATTTCAAGTATAACCTGCTGCAGGAATCCCAGCCCATTCAGACACATTTCACTGCAAATCCGTGTTGTTGGATTATGATTCTGCATAGCTCTAATCCACATCCACCAGCTTTTGAGAACAACGCATGGCGATCCCCACTTTTGCCAGGCTTATCTCCAGACCCATCATATCTCCCTGCAGCTGCAGAATGTGTTCAACACTGACCTGCAGCATCAGTTGAAGACCTGGGCACACGTTTGGAGCCGAGCACTTCAGAATCCCTCAAGTCCTCCTTTTTACCTCTATTGCTGCTGTCCTCTTTGTCTTCTACCCGTTTTTTCTCTTCTTGCCGTTTAGCTGCTACAGATGCCCTGACTGCTGCTGCAACGTCTCTGTCTTCTTCCTCCCTACAGGACAAGGCAGACTTTCTTGGTCAAACAGTAAGGATTACCAAGCAGCTTTGTCTCACTCCAGCTCTCACCTCTCCGGTGTCAGCTCCGATGACTGTCCCTGATCTTGTGCTGCCACCTACTGAGAAGGCTAACGCAAACCCACCACTCCAATACACCCTGGCGCCAGCTGGTGAGACAGGCAACATTCACCCCCTGGCTTTGCAAGTTCTACACGTGGTAATAACAATCCAAGCCAGAAGAAACCGGGGTGAACTGGGAGAGACAGTACCAAGGATGCATGGGGACACCTGTATCTCCCATTCATTTTCAAACGTATGAAATCATACTTGTAGGCCACAGTAATTTTTTGAAACATGGTTTGTCATGAACTCTCAACACATGCACGATCCACATGCGACACCAACATATAAGTGTTTAGAGATGGACTTTTTCCCCCAAGTGAAAATTACCAGTAATGAACCAGCTGACCGTCCAGCGAGAAAAAGAAGAAAAATAGATGTGCAGTATGTACAAAGCGCTCAGGCCTTGTGTGGATGAAGAGACATATAAATGCAAAATTTCATTTCAATACTTAACCCTCTTCTTTTTCCAAAGCACTCAGTCTGGCCACACAGAGATCTGTTAGTTCAATGAAAAGCATGGTCCTTAGCATAGGAACTTCAGGATTACTCAGACCAAAAAGTCCATTAAGCCTGCAAAGACTTGTCACTTACTTCAGAAAATCCTATTCAGAAAAGTTAGCATAAAAACAGTTGCTGAAATTAATTTAGGATTCTGAATTCATTTAACTCACAAGCTGATGATTACATTGCTTGCTTCCTGTGTCAAGTCCAGAGAGATGAAACTTCATACAAAATAATTTGACTTTGACCAAGCACGTAGTCAGCACCCAGGCTTAGACTGAAAGCTAGTTCTACTCTCAACTAAGGGTTCACTATGGAAGCTTCCAAATTTTGTACTGACTTCCTTCCTACTGATCCACCAAAACATCGTTAATTGGTAAGTAAAAAACAACACTAAGCAGCAATGAAAATCCACAAAATGTTGTGCTACTCACCTCTTATATCTCCAGCTGCCTCTTCTGTTTTGCTGACTTCCTCGGCCACCCAATCTGCCTGACCTCCCTTGCCTGTTATATCTGTCAACTTCTTCATAGTCCTCTCCACCTATAACACCTAAACAGGAGGGATGGTTGATTACTCTCAAAGCTATTTCTCTAATCTGGGCATCACACTATGCTTGAAAAAAGCAAAAATATACCAGTACAAACAAATCTATATTGATTTCTTTTTGATGACTAAGTAGTCTATATAACCTTGCTACATTAAAATACATTTTACAGTATATGGATTCGATGTATTGTAACCGGTGATGTGAGTTTTGAGTAATTTTGTATTTACGCAGAGATATCTCTACATACAGTTCCACACAGAAGAAAAGTTCATATATATGTCGATCTCTGCACTCCTAAGTGGATATGCTACTCTGGTCTCACGCTCCATGTTCAGCACTACTTTGTATTAACTGTAATGTAAGTCGTTCACATAATTACAAATTGGAGAAGAAAGTCAGCAATTTTCCTCAAATTATGTATCATCATTAAATCCACTCATGGGGGAAAAGAATCATAAAATAACTTAGGTAGGAAGAGACGTCTGGATGTCATCTGCTCTATCCTGTCACTCAAAGCAAGGCCAACTCTGAAACTACATTACATTGCCCAGGGCCCTGTCCGGTCAAGTTCTGGTTATCTTCAAGGACAAACTCTATAACCTCTCAGGGTCCTGTTCCAGGGCTTGCCCATCCTCTTTGTAAAGAATTTCTTCCTGGCTAGGAAATGTCCACCAGATGTTCTTGAAAACCCTTAAAGCAGTAAGAACAAATATGCTTCTGTCCAGTTCATCTCCCAACTGCACTTACCCTCATTCCTCCTTTGGTGCCTAGGAGCATAGTTAAACTGAAGGTCTATCTGCCGGTTCTGCCTGGCCTCTGCCCTGTTCTTGCTGTGGAAGGCTGTTTTGTGTGCTTTATAATCTATTTCTGTGCGAAAAGCGTGGGTAAACTGTTCTGTGCTGCACCGACCCTCTTCGCAAAGGAAGTGCTTTTCGCGGAAGTGTTCACGAAGGTATTCATAATCACTGGAAAGAGAGAAGAGGCTGAGCTGCAACCTTCCCAACATATTTTACTAATGGTATATGCATTCTCTTACAAGATGAACTGAAGACAGGCCTAGGCGGTTGGTTCTTTCTTTATACCCAGGCAAATTTTCCAGCTGAAACCACTTGTGTACAGCCGACACAGACCTTAATGCATGATCCCAGATGTTAAAGTAAACCTACTGACTCATACTCATCACATCTAGCTGTACATAAGGTATGTACTTCATAAAAGAAAATTTACTTCTATCTGCTTTGCGCATGAACTGTGGAGTATTAGAGTCAACACTAGACATCTGCTGTCATGCTGCAAAACGCAACTTTCAATGTTTAACATTAATGAAGAAAACTTTAAAACATGAAGCAGACAGAAAGTGATTATTGTGGCTGTTGGTTTGAGGAATAAAAGAAAGTGCAGCCAAACTGCTCACATTTTTTGCCCTCCGTCTTCAAGCATTACTTTCCCCAAAATTCAAAGCAGACTCAAACAATTTTTCCCAAAATTCAAGCTACAGAAACAGAAATAAACTGCTTGCACAAACCTGTAGTATTCCTGAGCACCATCAGAGTCACAAAAATGACAAAAATAATGATCTCGTCTTAGGTGTTTCAGTAACTCATCATTATCCAAATAACGCTCGTCACAAAATTTACACAGGGGATGCCCACGATGAGAAGTGTCATCTGGATCTCCATGGATTCGATGACGGGCGAGGTCCTTACGAGAATACCATTTCCGTTCATAAGTAAAAATCTGGGAAAAAAAAAAAAGCATTACTTTTTGTGAACAGGGAACAAAATGGAATAAGCCCAGTTGTGCACAACTTGTTCATTTGCAGGAGTGGAAGATTTGCTTCAGAAAGATGCAATTTGATAACCAACATCTAAAATTTTCAGTGAATAGGAAACAAAATTTAAGTGATAGATCCAAATTAAATCTAACCTGCATTTCACTCAGTTTGAACACTGGAAATGGATCTAATTCACCTTTTTCCCTTTCACATTTTTTTGGTGTTTTAGCATAATGCAACAAACTTTAAATTAGAATCTCTGGTGGGGAAAAAAATCCTAAATATGTGTTTATGAACATACAGTTTTTGCATACTCAAACTAAAAAAAACCCATAAACTAGAAGTGAGCTGTTTTACTTTCCTCAGATAGCAACTACCTCAAGATAGCTACATACAAAGGATACAGTTCAGAGAATAAATTTTGCATTATAAGCCAATCCTCTGTCCCTACTAACACGCGAGCTATTTTGGTAGGAAGAGTTCTGAAGATGCCAAAAAGATCCACACAGCCTTGAGAACAGAATATCCTTTATTTCTTGCCTAGACAAGGAGTGTTAACTTGTTCTGGGAGAAAGTTCATTTGGCTTAGCTAGGGCTGACAGACTGAAGCTTCTGCAATTATAAGAACTTCATTCCAGTGGGTACTAGTAATATGGAATTTTTTCTGTGAAATAAAAATCTCTGCAGTGTTCTGAAATTAAAAGCCAACAAATTCTACTATTATTAGTGAATTCTCTGGGAGAGACAATGACAAACAAGATCCCGTAGTGCTGGCTACTTAAGCTGACCATGGAAACACCTCTTTACCACAGCTCAAAGGACACGGCAACCAAAAGAAGTGGTCTTGCCCTCCCCTGACTACTTCCCTTGAGTTAGCTCTAGTGATTGCACGACTACAGGAAAGAGAATCAAGTCAGTTCACTGAAAGCTAACCCTGGGAAAAAAAAAGCATTAGTGTTCATTCAGGCCAAGGTGACCACTTCTGGATCCGGTCCCTTTCGGTAGTAAACTACAGTTCAGTTGGCATAAACCAACCAGCACCACAGGATAAACGCATTCTCTGATTTGATACTTAATTGGTTTCAAAGAAAACAAACACGCATACAAAACCACATGTAATGAGTTCTAAAAGTATGCGTTCATGCACTAAATTCCCTCCTACAACAATAAGGAATGCTGACAACTATTAGACACAGAGGTTAGCAGCCCTAGAATTCATTTAACAGTAAGCGCTGATTTTGTCTGATGGGCAATTCAGAAACACAAAACCCACTCTAGCTCCAGAGAAAGGTGGAATTCTGCCTTTCAGACTGTGAAAAAGCATCGCCCCATTGACATAACACCAGCCCTTCGAAGTGAAATTTGGGTGGGATTCAAAAAAATAAAAAAGGATGATGGTAGTGATGGTAAGATGAGTAGTTTTAAGACTCAATACACATCACCTTTTCAGACATAGACAATTCAGCTTTCCAGTAACTGATTTATCTTTAGCAGGTTGTAATATACATTTTAAAACAGCCCCTGGTAACATTCTATGTGTGTACATCAAACACAGCGGACCTCAGTTGCAGGCAACAGTGAGTTTCATTTTCCAAACAAGCCAACAAGATACAGGAAACTTGCTCTGAACAAATGTTGTGGTTTCAGCTGGGATGAAGTTGACTTTCCTACTAGCAGCTGGTACAGGGCTATGTTTTGGATTTGGGATGAAAATAGCATTGGTAAAACACTGATGTTTTGGGTTGTTGCTAAGCAATCAAGGCCTTTTCTGCTCCTCGTACCGCCCTGCCAGCAAGCAGGCTGGCGGGGGCACAAGAAGTTGGGAGGAGGCATAGCTGGGACAGCTGACTCCAACTGACCAAAGAAATATTACACGCCATATGATGTCATGCTCAGTATATAAAGCTGGGGGAACAAGGAGGAAGGGAAGGATGTGCGAAGTTATGGCGTTTGTCTTCCCAAGTACACATTACACATGATGGAGCCCTGCTTTCCTGGAGATGGCTGAACACCTGCCTGCCGACGGGAAGCAGTGAATGAATTTCTTGGTTTGCTTTGCTTGCGTGCACAGCTTTTGCTCTACGTATTAAACTGTCTTTGTCTCAACCCATGAGTTTTTCCTCACTTTTACTCTTCTGATTCTCTCCCTCGTACAAACTGGGGGTGGTGGTGGGGTGAGAGAGCAAGCAGCTGCATGGTTCTGGTTGCTGGTTAGAGTTAAACCACGACAATAAATAACAAGAGAATGAAATATAATTATATTTCATTAAACCAGGAAGATGGATTCTCACCCTGTACATGATCCAACTGTAAATGCTATGTTAACTCTGATCTGAGAAACAAATCCATCACTCCATGATGCATTCTACTTTCTGAACTGGCACCAAATATTTTCTTAAGTTACAGTTTTAACTCGTAAAGTCATTACAAGTATAAGTCTTAATAGACATCAAATTTCTACTGTTAACAGTTGTTAACAAAGTCTGTCTACAACTCAGGATTAACCTCCTATCAGACAGGGTTTGGTATTTACACACGCTGTGGCAGAAGAGCTAACATTAGAAGGTTATTAATATGGTTATGCTTAATTTAAAATATAATCCACTAAGAACCTTCAGGCCTTCTTCATTAATCAGTTTATGGAAGAAGAAAGACTTAAAACAAAGCAACTGGCCTCACTGCAGGCAAACAGAGGAAACTTAAAAAAATAAATCGGTGCTGTTCAGTCACTCCCTTCTTCCCACCTCCTCAGGTACTCTTGCAGGTCATTTAAGGAAGCACCCCTCCTTCCCACACATTAAAACATAGAACTAGCTCACCTTTAAGTGTTTAACACAGAGTTTGCAACAGAAGAGTTCATGTTGCTTCCTCATGTGCTGTTCCAGATCTGCAAAGGTATTGAATGGCTTCAAATCCGGACACAAAGAGCATTCATGCTGCAGCAGCTTCCTAAGGGAACAGAAAGATTTCCTAAAAATTATCTGATTCCCTCTCAGCAACCCAATACCTTTATCGAAAAACAAATGTTCCTTCAGTGGCAGAAGGCTGCATTTTTACAGCTCCCCCAGCAATTTGTAATGACGTTAGCGTCCTGCTTATTCCAAGAATACTTTGTCATCTGTCAGAAACAGAACAGAACCAAATTACACAGAGGCTTCAACTGTAAGAAAAAAGCTGAACAGACACAGTGTAATACGTTGCCACTATAAAATTTTGAGTGGACTGTAACACATCCATGCAACAGATCTCTTGCTTATTGAAGATTTAGCTGATACACACAACATTCACATCCAATTTAATTACATTTTCTACTGTCAGAAACTGAAGAATACGGTGGGAGGAGATAAAAAGTTGTAGCAGAAAAGGAAGCAGGGAGAAGAACAAACAAAACCTCCAGAATGATTCTCAACAAGAGCTGAAGACAGAGCGCTGGTCTCAGTGGGAGACCCCACTCCCTTGCACTTGATTGCTGCTCAAGGAACTGTAATCTCAGCAGCTCTCCAGAAATCGTATCATCAGAAGCAATTCCCAGAGCTGGTGTATAATTAATCAGAACATGCTTCCAACTGATTCTGCTCACTAAAACCATTGCCCACTTCCATAAATATGAAGTCATACAAAACTGTAAATGTATCAGCAAAGCTATATTCTTAGCCCAAATCAGGTTTGGTATAATGCACAATTCTCCAAGAAAAAGCTACCATTGCCTGCATGGTTTTATCTTTTTTCACTCTTTCCTTTTAACTGCTTTTAATTAGCTTAAAGTCTCCCAATTAAGCACGTTAAAAAAAATATTTTTAGAACATTATGCTGATGTCACATTTTTTACTCTGCATTGTTTTTTTACTTCACCCTTTTTCTCTCCCATTTAGAATCAAGATCTTTGTGGGCAAACAAGGTTGCTCTTCGTTTCGTACAATGTTTGGTACAATTGGTTTTGATTAGTCTTTATGCAGCACAGCAATAAATACAATTACAATACCAACTTCCAGAGCAGCCATGCAATGAATGAAAAGCCTTTCAGCAAGTTTGCTGTTGATAAAGAAGCAAAAAGTGACTTTTATTAACAGAGCAATGCTTCTGTATTATGCATCGGTGAACCTAACACTCCAGCCTTGAGGAGCTACTCCCTTTGCCGACCGTGGCACTGAGCGTTCACACCAACTGCGCTGCTCCAGCCTCTCATGCTACCAAAGACACCTGCACTGCATGGTGAGTAATGTATGCAGCATGTCAGCCACTCTGTTCCCACAAAACAAAACCACACTATTGTACTAAAGCACGCATTTCCTGCCACGTAATGCAGATAAGAATATGCTGGATATGTCACAGAAAGGATTCCAGTACCTACCTGTACAGTGCATAAACCTCTCCATCTGTAAAATAAATGTCATATTTCTTCTCATGCTGCAACTGGTTAAGTGCTATTGTTGAGAAAGATGTCAGCTTCCGTCCGAAGACAACCTGCAGGCAACACAGCACAAGAATCAGCAAGAGCACACTGAGGCTGCACAGTTTTTGGGATTCCAGCTAAACTCCTCAGCACAAACTTCGTTTGCCAGGGAAATCACCATAGTCTGAAGCTTGGACAACAATTGCAGAGTTCTGTGTCAGTGCCAGCTGCTCATCACCACCCCTGGTTACTGCCCCCACAACTGTCAGCAAAGCCACTGCGACTGCTCCTTATCAACTTCCAGCAAGCGAGCCAGCTTAGACAAAGGTGGATCGGACTAGGCTGGTCTTTGGATTTTGAACTAGATTAGGAAACTCTTTTATGGTATGTTTTGCTACCACAGCTGTGCTAAGAGTAAATATCTTCAACCAATTCAACCCTCTCTGCAGCAAATGCCTGTTAAGAGCCCTGCACTCAGCACCCTCCTATCTCCTGGTAGGAGATCACGCAGAAACCTAGAGTCTGCAAGTGAAAAGTGACATTACCCAGAGTCTGACTGGGAAATCACCGTTTCTTCTTTCCCTAACTACCAGGAAAGCGAGAAACAAAATACTACATCACTTCCCAAATTACTTGTACCACATACCCCTTTCTAAGGGAACCTGCTTGCTCACAGTTGCTCCCGCTGACCTCCAAGCAGCCCGGGTCTCACACTGCAGCCATTTATGATATTACATCCCTCTGGTCTGCTCCAGCACACATTCCCAGTTTGGGAACTGCTGGGGTAGCAGCAACATTTATGAAACAGCTGGAGTTACCTGCACCAGCTCAGAAAAGCTAAGACAGAAACACAATAATCACCTTTCAGTGCTTAAGAGTAAACGTTGTAAATCTAGAAATACTTACAACTTTAATAAAATCATTGCATTATAGAACACACATGTAGTTTAGTCTTGTCACTCCTCTTCCCTTGTTGGGATGAAATACCATGGAATAAGTCTTTTGTGTCTGGTTTTGTGGGGTTTTTTTAAAGCTTTCTTTACAGTGGGACTACTGTTAAGTTAACCAAAACAAAAAATATACCCAACTTGTTGAAATATCAAGCTTAAAATGAAGAGAATACAAGTTTAAGTTTGTTGGGTAAATGACAACTATGTCTAACTCAAATTATTTTAAAAAAATTCACTTCAGTGAAATTGTACTGTCATTTCATTTCAGCTCAAAGTAAGTTTTAGAAGAGAGGAGTGGACTGCTGAAAAGTAGATTTTATCACAGGAGTCCAACACAATTTCCTACAGAAATTCCAAGAACAATCTCACACATATATATAACAAGCACACTGACAGATCCTCCGAGTCTGAACCAAGTACACGTCAGGGTTAGTTTACAGGTCAGCAAGTAATCCTACCTAACTTCACTGCAACAATTATGCATCACTGAAAGCACATATTACCATAACAAGTATATCCTGCTTTCTCCTCCATCATGTCCTGTGCTGCCACTCATCTTTATAGTTATATTTCTTTTGTACATTCCGCTGTGACACTTAGCAGGTCGATCTACGCTACTCTGTATGACACCAGCTAAGATTTGGCAGTGTTGTACTTGCCTCTGCTAATTCCATGCACACTAAGCAAATCAAGAGACCCGGTTTTAGGTCCTACATATACGTTTAGTTCACTCAACAGCAGTTTTGATGTGATTTATGCACTCCAGTATCTTTTTTTCTTTCCTTGGGGCAGATGGGTGAACAGACAGACCAGTATTATAGTGGCACTTAAAGACAAGGGGGGGAAAAAAGAGCACAGCCATTAAAAATGACCTCTGAGTCAATTATAATAAAAGGATCATTTTAAACAGTTAATAAAGGAGGGAGAAAGACGGCTGAATGAACCAAAGTTCAGGTCACATAATATAGCAATATCACAAGACTGAAAAGCCCTTGAGATTAACAGTCCATCTGTGACCCTAAGACAAGCAGGTTTAAGGATGAAGAGCAATATCACAACTTGGTTCTTCCTAAGACAGGAGGAGCGGAGCAGCAGCTCCTCAGAGGATGATCAGTCTTTCACAGAGTCTCTTTCTGTACACAGAGGTTACTCATGTGCCAGTAAGCTCAGTCTAAAAACCACATCAACCTTTCTGGCCTCCACAAAGTCTGAGGATCTTCAGCACAAAGGCCAAGATCTTCAATCCCTCCAACAATTTGGACAACTTGAAAAGCAGCCAAAGCAAACTGTTTAGTGGGGAGGGGGGAGGTCGGTCGGTCTCCTTTCATCAAGGGGAGAGCCCCCTCCCCCTGACAGATTTGGTTTATTTCATTTTCTAAACCACCTCAGCGTATTTCTTTCAGTGTTAGTACCAATTCTTTTCTTCTTTAAGGGTTTGTTTTTCCCTGCATCAGTTCTGCAAGAACAAATTCACATACGAGGATTTGTTTTTATAAACCTCCTTGAACAACTTTTCTTCACGCAGCTCACTGCTGCACCAAATCCTCAGCTCCCTACGCACAGCTGAGCCACAGCATCTAGAGCAACTTCCCCTGAGCTCCACAACAGGGCCCTGTGCTATCACACCAGCAGGCCGTAAGGAAAACAGAAATCTATCAGAAAAATTAAAACTGAGAGGAAATTACTTTTTAAGCATACGCCCAAGAGATGGCTCACACTAACAGGAACTGGGGGCAAAGCATCATGGTGTGCTGTAACGCAAGGCATGATGAGCAAGCCCTGAAAGAATATAAAATATGTTCTCCCCCAAGCTTAAAATCAAGTCAGGAATTCGGCAGGGCGATACAGTCATCTGAGATCGTGTAATACCAACTCTGGAGAGCAAGCCCTGTTGATTTAAAAACAAAAAAAACCCATTCCCTTTAAATGCCATTTTCTTCGTATTTTGTTTCCAACACCCCTCCCGTCTCCTCCGAACGCCAGTCGCACCACCGGGAGCGAAGCCGACGGCAGATAAACCCGGAAAGCTCCCGGCTGGGGGCCGTTTCCCCGCCCCGGCTCCGCTCAGCAGATTCCACGAGTT
>VYXH01007651.1:719823-732815 GCA_013397275.1 Burhinus bistriatus | reverse complement strand
CGCCGACCCGCCGCGGCCTAGGCCCCGCACCGCCTAGCAACCGCCCGCACCATCGAGAGGCGGCCTAGAGCGCCGCCCGCCCCGGCGCGCGACTCTCCGCCCGGCTTCCGACCATAGAGATCCGCCCTCGCCGATCCCCGGCGCGACGACCATCGAGTCTTCGCCTAGAGCGGCGTCTCACTCCCCTCCATTACCTCCCACGGCCGCTAGGGCGCCACCCCTCCTGACGTCACCCCGCGTCCTCCAGCGCCCGACCATCGAGGAACAGCCCAGAGCGCCCCCGCGCCGCGCTCTGACCATGGAGAAGCGCTGCCCGGAGCGCCGCCGCGGCGG
Source organism: Burhinus bistriatus (assembly GCA_013397275.1). NCBI lineage: Eukaryota > Metazoa > Chordata > Aves > Charadriiformes > Burhinidae > Burhinus > Burhinus bistriatus. The sequence goes on along the minus strand of VYXH01007651.1, from coordinate 732,482 downwards.
AGCCCCTCTAGCTGCCTCTCGCTGGTCTCCCCTGAGGTGGAGGCGGCCCGCGGGAGCCATTTGCCAGGTGATGGCTGAGAAGGCCCCGGGAGAGACCGAGCAACGCCGGGCGGCTGCGGCTTGCGCCGTGTCACCTCGGGGCTTGCCCCTGGGGAGCTGGAGGCCCAGTCTGTGGGGAGACTGGGGGCTCCAGCACCCCTGGGTGCTGCCCTCCACCTTTGCAGCCCCACGGCGGGCGGGGGGCTGTGAGGGAGCACGGCTCTGGCTCTGGCTCTGGCTCTGGCTCTCCCCTGGCTAAGTTGTTTTGGCCACAACGTGTGTGGTGGGGTTGGTGTCCTGCAGATGCGGCAGCGTGGTGGTGGCCTGCCAGCAGCGGAGGCAGCGGGATGGTGATTTCCATGGGATTTTTCCCACGGGCAAACACCTACCCTGATGGTGCGGACAGCCCCATAATGGACACATCGGACCTACAGCTCTGCCTCTTGATCTGATTTTGTAACACAGGCTTCTGGTAGCCTTTGTAAAGTAGGTGCAGTTGGGAAAAAAGCCCCACTGTTAAAAAATGTATGCTGTGTAAAATAGGATATTGCACCCATTGGAACAGTGCGACGAATGGGCTCTGTTAGTGGCAGTACGTTAAGAGCACAGTCTGTCAGAGAAATGATCTTCCTGCATGTGCTACAGGTTGTGATTCATGCATTCAGTATCTGAGCATGTGATCAGTGTCCGGGTTTCAGAGCGAGTTAAGGTGAACTCGAGTTAATCATTGATACGCCTGGTTGGTTGGTAAAGAAATCTATGTTCCCGCACTTGCTTTAAGGGCTGATTGCATATTTTAAAGGTCTGTGTCTTGCTGGGGCTCAGAGATGATAATTGCAGCTCCTCAAACAGAAGAGGGTGCTCCAGGAGCACGGAGAGCAGCATTAAGATGGGCTCAGCAGCCATATTCCTCTGGAAGTAAAAGTAAAAAAAGCACAAAAGCTTGTTTGGGGACAGCACAGAGGAAGAGACTGAAACAGTTTTTCAAACTTTAGGATCTCCCTCCTTTTTTTCTCCCAGATTCCCGCTAAATGACCAATGTGGGGCTACTTCCCTTTCCATGTGTGAAAAATCAGAGTAGATCCCTATCAAACAGGAAAGTTCTGCTTCTAGATCTACCCAAAAAGTCTCAAGAAAACGCAAGGTCTTGGCATGAGGTGCTCGTTCTGCCACATCATCTTGTGTGTCACCTGATGAGCAAGCACGTCACTCCGCTTAGCAAACATTCCTGGAGTCCTGTCCCCTGAGCCAAGGGCTGCCATCTGTCCCAGAAATGACAAAGTGGCCTGATTTTTCGTGGGCCTCTCCCATGACCTGCAGAGCTGGTATTTGAGGATGACTGAAGAATGATTCCAGGACACACCGTGCCTCAGTGAAGCAGATCAGTGCTTGGGTTACTCACGGGCACAATAACCCTTAAAGGCAAACCATCTCAAATTAAACTAAAATTTCTAGGAAAGGAAATGGAGACAAACCACGTTAAATTACACATTAAAATGTACAGTAAATTCCTGGGATCTACTTGTGTGCATCATGGCTAGCTGGAAGATTGGACGAGCAGCATCCTTATCATTGTGATCTGCTTTCTTTTTACTGAATTCCTTGTCCTTTGAGTTAAAAGATGCTTCTTGAGAGATATTAGTTGTTTAGCTTAAAAAGTAAATTTTAATTAGAATAAATCACTTAGGGTTATAATATGGTATGATTTATGCTGTTTGCCTAGCATGATTTGCTGAAGCCCGTAGGCCGCAATACAATTAATTTTCTTAGTAATTTTCCTAGCAGCTGGTACAGTGCTGCATTTAGTCTTTTAGTATGAGGGAANGTGAGGAGTCGAAAGGGGCACCTGTGGGCTCACTGGCGTCGCCCGCTGTGAAGGGACCCTGGTCCGAGCAGTGACAGACTTGGGTGGTGCGTGTGCGACTCCTTGGATGGGGTGTGAATGCTCGGGCAGTGGCTTCTTCTTTAACATGCCCTTCATTTTCTTTGAGGCATAAATGATCACTTTAGGACAAACCATATAAACTACAGTGAGTTCATTAAAATGTATCATGATGTTATCCACTCCAGCACCAGCATCATTTAACAACATCTGTGCTGTAAAATAAATTAAGTTATAGGTTTGATAAGTATTTTGGAAAACAGATAAATGAAGTATTTCAACGTTTTGGATCATTGGCTACAACAGGTAATATTTACTTTCTCCTAAAGAGACCCATTTATCACACTTCAAAGTAGAGTAGATAATACATGTCTTTCTGATAATCAACATTAAAGTGTGTTTGGGTGGGGCTGTATTAAATAATTAGGAATGACTGAGGGTGTTGGCTGTAATTACTTCAGGAAATGTTCCCCCACCCCCCGAATTAATGATACTGTTGAAAATGTTTTTGTGTCAAAACTGCATCACACAATTTTGGAGAGCAATTAGCATGAAATGAGATGGAGGCTGCTGACAGTAATGTGCTGTCTTAAGTGTCACTCGTCTGTGAAATTACGCAAGTACCCCAGCACTGTGGCCAAGCATAGGATAATAAATATACCTGCATAATTAGGCTTAAAAGTGACATTACTCATCACAAGGAACATGGTGACAAAGCAACTGGGCAGAACTGGAGTTTGCGCTTTTCACATTTTGGTTGTGTGGGTAGGAGGAGCGGGTCGGTGGCACCGCTGCCTGCAGGTCCGGGAGCGACGAGGACCTGATCCTGCCAAGCGTGCTCCTACCAGCGTGTTTTTCCCAGCAGTAGCACGTGCCATGTTCCTGGTGAAAGGAAGCGCTGGCTTTTTTTCCAGGGTGCTGCAGGCAGGCAGCATTGCTGAAAACTCATCAGCTGGGGCATTTTCTGCTTCTCGGATAATGTTTACTATAGTCGGTGTCTGAAGGGGGAAACCGCTGAAGGTTTCATGTCCCTTCATGGTGCAGCCAAGCTCCCATCAGCAGTGAAAGCTCACACCAGGCAGATTTCTCACTCTCACCGAGTCCTCAATTTTAAACTAGATCCAGGAACTTTATTTGGGACAAAGAACATGTAAGGTTATCAATCCTTCCAGTGCAGGCTGGGAGGCCAGATCCAGCCCTGTCCTCTATGTGCAACCATACGACGACCCAACCCAACCCAGTCCCCCAGGTTCTGGCACGCTGCCGAGGCAGCCTTCGGCAGAGGTTGGGTTTCCGTAACTCCTGCCTCTTGGTCTCACTCCACAGCACGCCAGGTAGCGGGTCTGAACAGTCCTTCTGCAACCTGCTCTGCCTAGAACACGGCTTTTCCAGCGGTGTGCCAGGTCTTTACGTGGGTGTAAAATGCCAAAAAAACCTCTCTGTGCCATTTCGATATCGTCACAAGATACTCCTGCCTTCTTGGTGTCTGCACCTTCAGGAAGCAGAACAAAGAATTGCTAAAAAGCCAATATTCAAAGTATTCACCAAAGCCTGTTTTCAACTCATCATCGTTCTGAAAAATCATCCTGCTGCTGGATGTGAGTCATGGGTTTAGATTCATTTATTTCGCGGTGCAAAGAAGTTTTTATAATATTCTTGCTATGGATTGCTGATGACTTAAGGATGTTGTTTTATTTCTCTGGTGATTGCAAATGGAAGCTGGATCTTAGCACTAAGTGTGACCCCAGAATATAAAGAAATATAATCATATATAATTAACTAGGCTCCAGTGTGTATTGTAAATATCTTGGTTGGTACTTAGTTCTATGTGTTGTCAGACAGGGAATGTTTTCTTCCCAAGACAAAGGGTTAATATGGATGCTAGGGATAGTTAATTTCCATGTTTGCTCGCTAAATATCACATAATAACATCAGAAGAAAAAGGCACTTTTCAAGTCATTTAATCAGCAATAAATATACTTTGGAATAATTGATAACTCTGCGGATGAGCATAACAATTCCATTTTACTCAGAAGAGCAACAGATCAAATATTTATAGTTCAGCACTAAAACATTGTCGAAGTGTAGAGCTAAAGGTTATGCCTTAGATTAATTTCATAGTCACAGCTTGACGCGGATGCAGTTCATTTGCAGCCAAGATACTTAGTGCGTAATAGCAAAATTTGCTTTCATTTGACAAAGTTTCTGTTAAAAGTGATAATTTTCTCAGGGCTTCGTCTTTTTTTTTTTTTTTTAAATAAGTCTCAGACACTCTTATTAGCTGTGGCTTCACACGGGTACCTCATTGGAGGGCAGGTTTAAATTTACAGCCTTGACCATCCCTACTCTTTACAGACCAGAGTTCATTTGTCTAAGGCTGAAAATTGCATTTGAGGTTGCTCTAAGATCGGCGTTGTTTGTCCCAGACACATGGTGCTGCCTTCCCCGGAGACCTCCCTTCCGCTGCGGTGCTGTGTGCCGTCAAACCAGCCCGCGGCACTTCAGCCTGCACAGGGCTCGGGGTTTGCACCCTCCGAGGTTTTGCATCAAATCCACTGACAGCCCTGTCTGTGGGACTCACAGGAAGGTGGGCTCTTGTTTTCCTGCATTTAAGAAATATTCCAGCCTGTGATTACCAAGCACATTAATTGTTTACCTTTTTTTTTAAACAAAAGCATGTTCTACTATTTAAAAGTTCAGTTGTAGAGAGGCATAGACATACTGCAGTCCTTTGATTTATCGACAGGCACGATGCGCTTCGCGCAATGCACAACTTGAGATTTGATGAGAGAATTTTCCTCCAAGATCTTTATTTGTGAAAAAATGTAATTTGGTGATACAAGCTTTTCTGAAAAGTAGCAATTCCTTAAAGAGGGGGGAGGATGAACAGGATCCTTAAAGGCTAAAGAGAGACACATGCTGGGAAGCAGCGTTGTATTTTAAGGCATTCATAAACATTAGTCTCGTGATAGTTTTCTTTAGCAACGGCGTGTTGGAGGATGAGAGCAGGGTAAGTGCAGCTAACAGAAAATATAGTACCTAGACGGGAATTCAAAGGAACAGTGGGGGAAAGAAACGGCATTAGGCTTTCAAGGTGAAGCGCCAATGTGCAAATTCCCAGAACAGGATGAGGACCTCGAGAGAGCTCGATTTTCAAATAACATTACGGGAGCTAACGTCAATGGACAGAAGCGAAGCAGCTCGGCAGCAAGAGCTCCCTTGCTGCTCGTGCCCCAGTTTTTGTACGGGGGAGGAGAGCTCGTGCTGGGGCACATCGGAGGGGATGGGGCAGCCATCCCGGGGCACTGCAGGATGCTCTGGACAGGGTGGGAGCCTCAGGAGCCTCTCTGGAGCCGGACTGGGACCAAACCTTAACCACGCTTAATCCAACCCAGCCCGGCGTCAGACTTGGCAAACACAAGGTCTTCTGCCTGGTGATCAGGGTGTGCTTTTCAAACCACAAGGTTCGTTTTCATCCCCGTTTTCTATATTCAGCAATACTAAGGCTCAGAAAGTTGGAGAGATCAGATAGCAAATAACTGATAACTTTGGGAGTGCAGCTCGGAGCTCCTGACTCCCTGTCTGGCGCCCTGCCAGCCCAACCACTCTGCTCTGAATAATTTGATTTTTTTTTTGTGTCTGCTGCTAGAATTTGGCGGAGGGTGTGTGTGCGCATGTCAATCTCACACCTACAGGGACTGCACAAACAGCAGTAAGAATTGCATGTGGTCAGCGTGGGACATTGGGCTTCTTGTTGTAGCGTCGTGCTTCTTGCCACACAGTTGCAGCATATTTAATTCTAGCTGTATTGCTGGTCCAGGAATAGGACTGCTAATGTGCCTCCTTTTTGATATCTCAGAGGGTTTTACAAAGATCGCTCTTAATCCAGCAAAGTCTTCATGCCAAGCAAAACATACTCTACCTGTGCAGATTTGCTTGAAGACAAATTTTGTTCTCATCTACACGCCTTACAGCCCGCTACTCCAATTGTCTTACGCGTATATGATTGTGTGTGCAATACAGCCTCACCTAATTAAATTTAAAAAAAATAATGGGAGAGCACTTCGGGGTTGTGTGGGATTTGGTTGAGAGATCTCAGAGCTGTCAAAGAAAAGATTCATCTCACAACTCTTCCTCCTTACAGTAAACATGCTTCAGATCAGAGCCAAATATACTCTGTACTTCACACATCTGGGTATTAGCTCGCTTTCGTTATTGTAAATTACTTCCAGGAGAAAGACTGAATCATGGACTGGAGGGGGCTGAGAAATCTGCTTGCGCTAGAGACAGCCATCTGATGGCATCTTTTTTCCCTGCTCTTTTCCCTGCGTTTCAGATTTTTGTCTTTGCTGCTTACTTGCTGCTTTTCTAAGGCAACGCTGCTATGCCACATCCTTGAGATTTTGTCATCATGATTCTTTGGTGGTGTTATGTCATGTCCAAGCCGCTCTATGATGACATTGCTTCAGCCTTTGAGATGTTTAGAGACTCTCTTAATATTCTGCCAACTGCAGATGTTGGAGGCAAAATAGGCAAAATACAGGTCTGGATGGATGGGCGAGGCGATGGTTTCTGACAGTTCATCCTTTCACCCAAGTAGTTCCATCAGAGCCAGGTTCTCAAGTCGATGAGTCACGTAAGAAGTGAAGGATTGTGCCTGTAGCTTGTAAGATGATGGACTACTTCATTAAGCTTGGATAGGCGAGGACCGATTAGTGGAGTTTGGTGGATAGGGCTTGGGTCTGTACCTCAGTTCAGTTTTGGTCTCCAATCAGTGATTCAGCCATTCCCTCTCCGTACCTCAGTTTTAAGCAGAAATAATTCCACTGACTCAGCTGGGTGCAGTGGGGCTTAATTATTGTCTATAAAGGGCTTTGAAATCCTAAATGATCGATGCCTTGAGAGTGTGCGTGATTAATAAGCTGGATGCCACGTTGTGAGCTCAGCTGCAGACTTCGAGTGAACAAACAAGCTCATTTGGCTTGGAGCAGCAAGCTCCACGAAACTCTACAAAAGTATCGTGAGTCTGGTTGGGTTTTTTTTTTTTAAACTTAGTGCTAATGGATCCATTGTTTCACGTAAAGGTTTCTACCACTCTTGTTATATCGTGTGTGACATTTACAGTACTCTTTGTTCCATTAGCAAAGTAATTTGAGATAGTTTATTATCCTTTGGAGACTTCACTGCTTTCTGTTTAACTTCCATGTGACTGGACCCTGGAAAAAAATCTCTCAAAATAGTACATGAGTCTAAAAATAGTGAGGAATTTGTTGTTTCTTAGGAGTAAAATAATTCATTTAGTGCACTTTAATAAGAAGATCTGCAACATTAGGAAGCAGCACTTACTGTTTCCTCTTTCTGTTCAGAGCCACCAAAATACGAAGCAGGTTTACTGTGGAGTCAAGGTGTGTCTTGCCTCACAGTTTGAAATCGTAATTTGTTTGTATCAGCTACAGTGCCTTTACTTCAGAGGAACAAAGAAATAGCATTTAATCAGCATGTTCTGAATCACTGGAGAAAGGAATCGCTCCGTAATCTGAATTTATTACATGAGGACACACTCTAGATGCAAGAAAATGGCAAAGGTTGTTATTTCTGGGAGTATCTGCCTGGGGTGCTGTCACTGCGGCACCCGAGGGACCGAGCCTGCTTGGGTCCCGCTCGCTAAGCGGCTCATCCCCACTCCTGAGCAAGACACACTCATTCTGATTCACCAGGAAAACTCAGCAGTGGGTTGTGTGTTGGAAAGCATCAGGGTTTGCTGAGCCACATGTATAGGAGTATTTTTTTCTTGCCATTAAGACTTCACTCACTGAAGTAATGCAAGAGGCAGCGGGGATGTGAATCTGGGAAAGTAGGTGAAGGGTAAACCGCAGAAATCCGGCGTGCAGGCAGAGATGGAGCAGCGGGGACCCAGACCACTGACCTCCTGGGCAGCCAGGCAGGGTGTTTATCACATTCACCTTTTCAGATGGGATCTTCTGTACCAGGTTGCTCAGACGCTGAGTTTCAAACCTTATCTGAAGGACAACTGCCTGCAGCAGCAGCGGGTCTTTGCACCGGCTCAGGATTAGTGCGGCACTGCCCAGTAAGGGATGGGCAGCAAAACGTATCCCTGGTGCAACCTCTGACTTCAGCTCCTTTGCCATTTTTTGTGCCTCTGGCAGACTTCGTGGCAGTGCAGCCTCTTTTGCCTTTTGTCTGTTTTGTGCCCATCTCTCTGAGGCAAACCTGTGCCCTGCAGAGCCAGGCAGAGTCTCCAGGTGAAGGACCTTGGAGCAGGAGGCTTCGTTACTTGGCCAGACCTGCCATTCACTTACGTGGTCTTCTGCAACTCACTTGAACTCTCTGGGCCTCAGTTTCCCAACCTGAAAACCAGGATGATCACAATTAACAAAGGTGGTGTGAGTCTGCAGAGTGCTGCACAGCCAGAGGAGGAGGCAGGCTCTGTACCAGCGTGCATGAGGCTCCTCATCCAAAATGATGTTGACTCCATCCTCTCATCTCCCACAAGGAGATGCTGTAGAGACCAAATGGCCAAAAAGTGTCGTGTATAGAATGAGCATTAATGACCAAGCGTGCAGAGACCCCATCACAGGGCTGGCCTCTTCAATTGCTTTGTTTTCATGCTCGGCTGAGTTGCTAACCTTCCAATAAACACCAGAGTCATTATAATAAAAATGTGGAAAATGCTATCATTAAACCACACCGGTTTATTTTTCAAGTGCCTCTTTCTGGGACATCAAATTCATTTAGATCATTCTCCAAAGCCACAAATCCTGAATGGGTGCAGTAATGTGTGTGGTGGGAGGCGAGAGCGCAACACGCATTAAATCGGGTAGAGAGTCAGGGTTTTGACAAGAGGGCTTGGCTGGGTTTATTGCAGGGGTTTAAGACATGATGCCTCCAGCTCCTCACCCCCCTCACCCCCCAGCTGTGCAGTTTTTCAGACTGAAACCCCAGTTTGTGCTCTGGCATCTCAGCTTAGAGCTGTGGTAGAGGTGGCTGGTCCAGTGGAGAAGAGGGAGGTACCTCCTGGAGTGCCCGAGCATCCAGCAGGATGGGGAGCTGCAGCTGCCTTTTTGGCGACTGGGAGCCAGGACCCTTCCAACAGCAGAGCCTTCCTCTTACAAAAAGATTAATTTTGTTTCAAAATAAAAGAAAAAGACCTTAAATCCTTTCAGCAGTAGAGGATATGGGAGATCCCACTCCCCTTCACCCTAACAAATTTGGAATAACATCATTAATCCTTCATCTGAGCACTGGGGAACGTGAGCAAAGTCTCAGCTCAGTATCCATGTAGTTGGTATATGTGATGCTGGAGCTAATTGCATTTATTAAGTGAAAACATAAAAGTGGGGTTTTTGGAAGGGCTTGAGATCAGCTGAACTCTGTTTAGGTGAACCTGCACCTGCAGCTCACAGAAGTGACTCAAAAACCTGAAATCTTAATCTCAGGGAAGTCTGTAGAAAAATTCCATAGGATTTGTTCAAAAGCTTTTTATCTACCAAGAAGAACCTGGATTTTGTTCCTCTGGAGGAGTTCCTGGCACAAAGACCCCCCTCGGAGCAGCACGGTGCGATGCGTCCACTGATGTGCTACGGTGTTTGCAGGAACATCAGCTTCTGCGAGAGGGATAGGAATCCTAAAATTATATTTTGGCTACTTAGAACATAAACAGAAGACAAACGGCTTGTCAGCTATTTCATTTGAAAGATATTTAAAAATACTTGGGAGAGGAAAGGTGCACTCTGCTTGAGATCTGGAGCCTTACTGTATCAGCCTGCAGGATCTCCAAGTGCCTCACAGACACAACAGGCTGGCTGTAAGCAGGAATCATTCAATGCACCGGGAGGAAAGAGTTCAGTTCAGTTCCCGGAGAGTTTATCAGCGTGACAAGTTATTCAAGTCATGCCAAAAATACACGTAAAAGACACTTCAGGCAGATCTCTAGGAACGAGAAAATCTTCCACTCCTGGGTGGGAAGGTTGAGCCCACGTTGGTGCAGTGCTGCAAGCGAAACGTAAGCTGCTGAACCGCCTGTTTGGTTGGGAATGGGGACAGAGGTAGGAACAAGCCTCTGCCTTCTCCAGACTGAGCGGCAGGTCATTCAGAATTGATCCGTCTCTTGGGGGGGAGTAGGAAGTATAATGGCTTTTTATTGAGTGAAATAAACCTGGCAGCGTGTGTCCCGTCGTGAACTGGGGTTCGGTGACCAGGGAGGGATGCGATGTGATTGTCTGTGTGCTGTACCGATGCCATTCATTAATGGCTCTATTAAAACATGAAAGTGGTGAGGCCATTCGTAATGTCCAGGGCACTCAAAGGGTGACAAAAATAGCCCACCCGTCAATGATCTGCTCGGTGGGAGATGGGAGCCGGGCTGTAAGTCTGGGCCATGGGTGAGTTGAACTCTCTGGGTCCGGTTCATCAACAGAAACTAGTTGTGCTCTGCACACACGTAACTTCCAGCACTCTGCTCGGGAAAAGGCCGGGATCCCCTTCTTACCAACCGGGAATTTCACTTGGAGCTGGGAATTTCGCTCCCAGCCTTCCCAGAAGAAGAAAATCATGAGGCTCTGCCCTGACCGTCTTACACCTCCCCGTGTCTTATTGCTGCTTTGCATTTTCCTTTTCTCCCTCCTCCCCCCAGCCCCCAGCCCCTGGCCAAGAGGCTGGTTCCTACAGGAGGAGGTTGTTGCTTGGCCAAGATGAGCAGAACCTGCTTCCACACGCCAAGGGGTCCCCAGCATGGGTCTTTCTCCTGCTTGAACGTGCCAACACATCCCCATGCCTGAACAGAGGGTCACAAAATGCCAAGGTGTGCAAGCTGGGCTGATGGAGAAAGCTTCGCTGCTGGGAACTTGTGCGTGAGAAGATGGGGGCTGGATGGAGGCCAGTAAAGAGCTGGGGAGCCTGACAGCGGGAAGCAGGGTGGCCAGATTCCTTGGGAGCACATTAAAATAATATCAACAAGGAGAGCATAGGAGCATGCAAGATCCTGAGAATAAAATTAATCAAGTTACTGTGTGGCCTGAAAAAAAAGAAATTATTTAGTCATAGTTCAGTGTATAAAGCCAAGAAGTTGGCTAATAAAGAAGAGGAACTGGAATTGCTCCCTGATGAGCATAAATTTGAACCGCTTGGTTCTATGAAGGAACCTAGGGGGAAGAGTCACCTGACTGGAATGGCAAAATTCATGGTAATATCCTATTTAAGAAGAACTGAGTTGCAGAGGAGGGGAAGCAGCCTGACAAAGCCACTGCAAAGGGTCTTGAGCACTTCGCTGCAGGGGAAAGTGCAAAGCGGCTGCTTGCTCCTGTCTGCTGCAGGCTCCCGAATCGCAGGAGGGAGCAGAATGACCGGCTCCTTGCATCCCTCCAAAATACCTGTGGGCAAAACATCGTGTGGTTGCAAGATTTCGATCCAGGCAACACTAAGTGGCTCTCAGCAGGAGGCAGCAGGGATGGCGTTACTGGATCCCCAGCCACCCCGTTTGTTAAGAAGTGGCACCAGAGGGTGTTGGAAGGGGCTGGAAATACCAGGTCCTGTAATTTCTCTGGATTATGAAGGCAGTAGGCTTCAGCGAGAGGAAGGCAGGTCCCATGGGAGTCAGGTATTCATCTCCTGGGTCATCTTTTTTTTTTTTTCCTAAAGAAGAGGTAGAAGAGCAGGAGTTACTGAAGCAGCTGTTTGGGCAGGAAGGCGGGCAGCTGGGCGTTTTTAACTGCGATGGAAAACTGACCAAGAGCAGACAGAGATCCTGGGGGTAGCATTCATGCAGGCATGAGCACAGCAGCCGTCTGCCGCCCTGCACAGGTTCAGTGTCTCATCTCTTCCCATCGCTTTGCATCTCTTAAGCAGTCATGACTATGCCCTGCACCGAGGCAAGTTCACGGGCACTAGGACCCCCGCCCCACGGGTGGGATATTGGTTTGAGCTGAGCGAGAGGGGAGTGAAATCCAGGTCTCAACACTTTGTCAGCTGTACGAAGGTGGAGAGGAACCAGTCGAGCTCTGCACAGCAGGACAGTCATGCTGCCTGGGACGTGTGGGCTGTCTGCTCCCCCCCAGCAGCAGCGGCATCTCTGCACTGAGGCAGATAACCAAAGCAGAACTTCAGTCCACATCATCCACCTCCACCTGGTACCCCACTCAGGATGAATTTTGCTGAAAATCACTGTGATTTATTCTTACTTACGGTTTTTCCAGGGCGTGTTCCTGTGCTTGCAGTCGGTCTCTCTCTAGGCAGTGAAGGAGGGGTCATACCTGAAGCAGAAGGGGGTGCAGGTCCCCTCTGATGGTCCTCACTTGCAGTCAGTTTATAACGTCTCTTCCTCCAGCAGTAAATCCTGCTGCTGTCAAGCAGGTCCTGAGGGGCCAGGGAGGATTCTGGGCTGCTGGGAGGTTTGTGGGGCTGCAGGGGGATGCTCAGTGCTGCGGAGGATGCTTAGGGCCATGGGGAAGATATTCAGGGCTGCAAAGGGGACCACGAGGAGGTTGCCTGGGCCATGAGGAGGATGCTTAGGGTTGCAAGGAGGATGCTGAAGGGTGCTCGGGGCTGCAGGGAAGATGCTCAAGGATGGGAGGGATGCTCGGGGAGGCAAGGGGGATGCCCAGGGCTGCGGGGGGATGCTCAAGGATGGGAGGGATGCTCGGGGCCATGGAGAGGATGCCGGCCTCCGAGGGGGGGGTTGCAGAGGGAGGGGGGGGGGCCGCTGGGGACGGCGGGTAGGAGG
>VYXH01007651.1:707646-719396 GCA_013397275.1 Burhinus bistriatus | reverse complement strand
TTCAGCAGGTAACTGGGGGTGCACGGAGCCTTGGAGGGGTTTTACCAGGTAAATGGGGTGCACGGAAGTGTTTCAGCAGGTAACTGGNCGGGGGACACGGGCTGTCCGCAGCGCCGCGGGGTGCTGGGGGTGCCCACCCGTGCCTGGGGTGCAGGAGGCTTGCTGCAGTCTCTCTGCGGCACCCTGGGGTGCTGGGGGGGGGGTTTCCTCAAGTAACGGAGGTGCACGGAGCCTTGGAGGGGTTTTACCAGGTAAATGGGGGGCATGGAAGTGTTTCAGCAGGTAACTGGGGGTGCACGGAGCCTTGGAGGGGTTTTACCAGGTAAGTGGGGTGCACGGAAGTGTTTCACCAGGTAACTGGGGGTGCACGGAGCCTTGGAGGGGTTTTACCAGGTAAATGGGGTGCACGGAAGTGTTTCAGCAGGTAACTGGGGGTGCACGGAGCCTTGGAGGGGATTCCCCAGGTAACTGGGATGCACAGAACCTTGCTGCAGTCTCCCATCCCACAGGCACCGGGGTTTGAGGGTGCCCCAAGCAGAGAGCTGGGCTGCCCCATGGCATCACGCAGATGTGGGGAGCTGCCCCTCGACACCGGCACCGCCTTCTGCACCCAAGCCCTGGCTGGGCTGGGAGGGTGTGGGGGAGCGAGGGGATCTGTGACCCCACGGGACAGCCCAGGTCCCGGGGGGTTTACAGCCCCATCACCGCTGCGTGAATGCAACTGCATGAGTTGAATCTCTGCCGTGTTTTTGAACTTGAACCACAAGGTTTGTTGCGCCCAGCAAAGCAGGCCAGGAGGAGGGGGATGCGGTTCCTCCTCCCCATGGGATGTGTTTGGAGGAGCTGCACTCTGGCTTTAGGGCAGAAAAAGGAGCCGGATGATTTCTGCGGCCCCTGTTTGGTGCATCACAAACCTGCACCCAGTTGGACTGAGCTGCCAGTGCCAGGAGAGATGTCCATGGGGCCAGCAGGCTGGCGATGCCGAGGCGCTCCCGGCATGGCCCCTCCGCAGGACCCCTCTCCCTGCCCGCTCGGGGCTCAGCCAGGCTGCGTGGGACTGGCTCGGGGCCGGTTCCAGACATTAAATCTCTTTCCTCTTATGTAAAGCTGGAGCCAACATCCAGCTGAAATCCACGGAGGCTTTTAGCTGTTGGATCAGCCCCTGAAACACATAGTTGTATTCCTCTCCTCCCTCCCTTTTCTGGAGGAAGTCTGGGGTTATCATTTTGGGAAAGCCCAGACAGGTCAGCTCAGCCCTGTGCTACATCTGCGCTGCTGCGTTACCTTCCACAGCCTGGCTGTGCGCAGGCAGAGCAGTCCCGGTACCGCGGTCGTGGCTCTGGACTTGCATACGTGCATGCATCCCTCTGATTTCACAGCAAAATTTCCATGAGAGCCTCACAGGCAGGTCCAAGCCCGGTCTTTGGGTGTCTGCATGGGGTTTATCTGTGTGCACAGTGGCAGAAAGGGAGTCTGCAGTCGCCACAGGTCGGATCTGAGCCCGCAGAGGAGATATTTCATGAATATCACAAATGCAGCGGTGGTTTAAGCGCTGTACAGAGGGGAAATGCGGTCCCACGTGGGGAGGGAGGTGGTGACAGGGCTCGGGTGCACAGCTGGATGCCCAGGTGAGGCTCCAAAATAACCCATCCCTTCATCTCCTTTCAGCTTCTCCCACTTGAAGACATGGCTCTGATCCGCTGAAGGGGCCCAGCAGAGATGCTTCAAGTGCCGGAGGAGCATTGACTGTCCAAGGTGGAAACCGTTCACCCTAGCTGGCGAGGAAGAGTCTCATCGGCGGATCTCCTGGTACTCTGACCTCTCTGAAACCATATAGACAATTGCATTCCAAAAAATCTGATTTTTTGTGGCCACTGTCCAGGTGCAGTGGTAAATTCATCTTGTTTTCAGGTCAACCTAGTGCTATAAACTTGGGGAGAAATAAACAGGGAAGATATTTATTTTTGTTTATGTTTTTTAGATTTCTGTACTAGCTTGTTTGCAATATGATACAAACATGTACTGTTTGCTTCCTAGGAACCTGCCCTCATTAAAATGAGAAATGATCAAAGGAAACTTTGGCTTCATTGTGCTGTGCTTTTTTTTAAAAAGCAAAACCTGGTACGGCTGTGCACGGGGCAGGCAATTCAACAGGCGGGTCACTGCCAGATTTTTTTGACATGATTTAACTCCTTGACACAGTTTCTTCTGCAGCTTTACAGTAAATCTCTTTTACTGCCTGTCAGGGAGTTACTGCCAGGCTAAGTGTCCATTAAGATGACAAAAGTTAGAAATCTTTCTTGGTTTGGGCTGAGTCTCTGCAAGTCCTCACTGCACTAGTTGTTTATTTGCCTGCTTAGAGCTTAATTTTATATATGTCTCTGCTGATGAAAATAAATGTTATTCCCCATTAAAGTAGGGAGAAGCCTTGGGGCCATGCAGGACCACACGGTGAAGGTGTGCTGGGGCGGGTGGGATCTGGGCTCTAGAGAAAATTGGGGTTTGGGGGCTGTGTCCAGCTCCCGTGAACTGCTGAGCTTGCACCTACCAGCACTGGCGGATTTTGCAGGAAGTCTGGCAAAAAGAGCCGTTTCTAGCCGCCTTGCATGAACCGCCTGCTCCTGCCAAGGCCGTGCCGCCGACTGTGGAGCGGGGACAGCAGAGTTTGCGCTGCCTTTGGTTCGGATCTGAAGGAAAAAAACCCTGCGGTGCTTGGGGGAGCCGGGCACACGCCGAGCCCTGCCCACCGCACTGCCCCTTGCACCCAGGGTCTCAGGGAGGATTTCAGGTGCTGTAACACGTGAAGGATTGTTCTCTCCCATCTTATTCCCAACCGGTTTCTCCTCCATGTCCTCTCACCCTTCCCCGCCATGATTTTCCAATTTCTGCTCTTCATTAGTGCAGCGCGGGGCTCGGATGGGCCAAATGAGACATGATTGCCAATAAGCCATTAGGCAGCTGCACTTGAAAAGGGCCGTGTACCTGTCAGGGTGCCAATCAGCCTGTGGAGTGGCCGCCGAGGCAGATTGCCATTCTTGATGGAGGTAAGTGATAAAATGAGGCAGAAAATGTAAAGGTCAGCTTTACGGAGGGGGATGCACAGAGAGGGGGATGAAGGGCCACGCAATGAGAGACACGACTCGAGTGTGCGCTTCCGCCCTCATCTGTTGGAAAGAAACACTTGTACATGCCAATTACTGGGGCAAAACCAGCGAGACACTCAGTTAACCACAAGCCCTTCACTTCTCACCTTGTAAAATAATTTTTCCGGCTGCTGTTGAGAAACCTGAGCTGATTCCCCTCTGTGGCTGTAAAATAATTTCCTTTGTGCTCCCAGCTCTCCCAAGAGGTCGGAGCCTTCCCCGGGGGTCAACAAGCCAAATGAAACAGAAGAAAGCTTAAAAAGGCATTTAATTACTGCTCCTGCCTTGGGGCAGGACCCAGCCATTCCTGATGGACATTAATCCCTTTTAAAAGACTGGTCCCCTGGGGAGATGCCGCGGTCCCCACAGTCTGCCTCCCATCCTCCTCACTCTGGGGACACCCTGTCCTGGTCCCCATGGATGCCCCGAGATGAAATGCAGCCCCAGGGATTGTTGGGGAGGTTGCTGGGTCCATGCCCACCATGGGCTGAGTTTGTTCCCACGAGCAAAGTGGAGGGATGAAAGCTTTTGGGGGGACCATGGACAGGCCCAGAGGTGCAGCAACACATTGGCTTCTGGCTCCATTCATGGTCCTGGTGCCCCCTGACCCCCACAGAGCAGCTTTGCGAGGGGTAACTGCATCCAAGGAGGGTGATTTTTGGCACCTCTTTGGGCTTTGGGAGATGTGGGGTGTTAGAAACCCCCAGGTGATGGTGGGACACGTCACCCCTTCCCTCCCACCATGTTCCACCAGGTCACTGAGGCTGTGGGATGGTGGGCAGGGTTCAGGGGGTGCTGGGAGTGCAGTGGCACCCAGGTGGCTTTGCCATGCCATCTTGTGGCCACACCAATGCCAGGCGCTAGGGAGCTGCAACAGGGGTGAGGACGACCCCTGCCACCATGTCCCCATGCCTGCGTCCTTGCAGCGTGGGGAGCTTCCCCTCTAGGTACCCCTCTGTCTGCACAGCCCCAGCCAAGACCACGGGCCTGGGAGGGGATGGGAGCTCTGGGCTAAAGCCTGTCCCGCTGCTGTGGATTAGGACCGCCCAGGGACAGGGCTGCTCCCAGGCTCTGTGTCCCCATGCAGCACGTATGGGGTTTGGACCTGGATCCTGCCCCTGGTCCAGGTCCATCCCCGAGGTGCCGCCTGGAAGCTCTGCAGATCCAGCACCGCCAGCCAGAGCTGGAGCCGGCTGACGCAGTGAGGCTTTCCCGGACGGGGTGCGCCATCACCCAGCCTGCTGTGCCAGCGGATGCATTTTGTTCCAGTCCAAGAGGCGGGCGAATCCCAGGGGCTGTGGCGGGCAGGAAGACGTCCCACCCCAACCCGGCCTGAGCCCAGGGCGGCTCCCTTTCCTTCCCGGCTTCTTGGCCTCTCCCAGAGGACCAGCAGCATCCACCGAGGCAGTTGGGCACGCCGGGGCTGGGGGCTTTGGGTAGGGCAGCATCTGGGACAGGAACCAGCAGCCCTGGGGGAGCCGGCGTGAGCTCACACCGGGGCTGGCTCATGCACATACAATGGCTGCAGGGCCCCTGCGTGCACCAGGAGGAAGAAAACTCCCCAAGGAATTTCCTCCGTTGTCGGCTCTGCCCAGAAGCTGTTCCTCACCCTACCGGGATGCGGGCGGCTGCAGCCAGGACTGAGCTAGGCCAGGTCTGAGCCCCTCTCCGGCAGGTGGCCCCTATTAGGTGCAGCGGTGGCTGGGGATGGAAAGCCCTTGGGCAGTGCTGGATACCTTGGATGGTCCCTGTGATGGCCCTGGATATCCCTGCGGGGACCCTTGGGCTGCAGGACCCAGCACTGAGCCAGGGTCTGCCAGGGGTCCCATCCCATCCCGCCGGGCTGTCCACACCTTCACGCTGATGCCGCCCAAGGGAATTCACCGAGGCTGGAGATAAGGGGTAAAAGCTGCAGAGAGCAGGAGATAACGGTATCTCTGTGCCTGCTGCTTTCCCTATTTCCGAGCTGTCCAGAGCGCTGATAAGGTGACAGTGGCTTAGACACATGGGCAGATATCTTCCCGGCTGAGCTGCAGCAACGTGGGGCTATTCCTGGGGTTCCTGAGGGGAAATGCTGAGTCCGGACCCTCCTGCAGCCCCACGCTCCCACCCCTGAGTCTCCCCCGATGCATCCCGAGGGCTGTGCCAGCTCCTGCCTCCCCCATGTTGACTGTACACAGGGCTGTATTTGGGGAGCACCCACCCTGCTTCGCCGGGGCAGCTCACCTGCCATGGGCACGTGCCACCAGGAGCGGAGGTGACCCATGCCGGAGCTGCCCTGCCTGCACTGCCCGGCTCTGCCTGCTCCCTTGAGCATCCTGCCGGACCCTGTGCCCCTCTCCTGCGGATGTGCACCCACACTGCTGGGTCTGGCAGAGGAGTAGCTGGTGGTGCAACAAAGATAAAATGTCCTCTCGGGGTCCCCTCCAGCCCCCCTTCAGCCCCTCCTGGGTGATGAGGCACGGGGCTACAGGCACCTGCCCAGGCCTGAGCATTTCCCCTGTCTTATTTTCTGGTGGATATTCCTTCTAATGTGCGCAGGAGAGAGCGAAACCCAGCTGCAGCCCCATCGGGCAGTTGAAGGAAGCTGTTCCTCCCCCAGCCCGGCCATGCAGCTGCTGCAAGAGAAGCAGCACCTTAATCAAACTCTGCTCCCCGAACCCCGTCAAGAGCTGCAAACACCTCGGGGGTCAGTGAAGATCCCTGGGGATGTCCTAGTCCTTCTGCTCATGCCAAGAAGATGTTGCAGGAATGGTCCCAGCCCTCACAGGGTCCCTCGGGTGCTGGGGTGGCATCCAGGGCCGGCCATGCCAGCAGAAGAGCTGATGCCTCCAGAACCCTTAGCCTGGCCCAGGACTTTCATGGCACGATAGGATTAACCTCAGGCACGGTTGTGCTAAAACACCGGCACAAACCAGCTGCGCTCCCCCGCCCCAGGCTGCTGTGGCTGGGCTGGTGGAGATGGTGTCCCAGCTGGGTGAAGCCTCAAACCCCCCCATCTCCATCCACCTCCAGCCCTGCAAGAGCCTCTTGAGGTGCTTCTGCCGCTCCCCGCTCAGGCCACCACCCGCCCTGGGCTCAGATCCAGCTCCCACATCTGGCAGTGTGGGGCCTCCACTCTGCTTCTCCTTCTGGCAGGAGAGGAAGCGGTTGCGGTGGAACACAGTGTGAACGAATGCTGATGCTCTCCTTGGGTGCTTCTGAGGATGGGTGCTCCTTGGGGATGGGTGCTGCTAGGGATGGGTGCTGGTGGGGATGGGTGCTGCCAGTGATGGGTGCTCCTGGGGACAGGTGCTTCCAGGCATGGGTGCTGCTGGGGATGGGTGCTCCTGAGGACGGGTGTTCCCAGGGACAGGGGACCCCAGAACCAGCTGGGAGACTCAGTGCTGCTCTTAAACTCACATCCTTGTTGTGGCAGGCACAGTGGCACACCGGCGTGGCGCCAGCACCACTGGCGTCCAGCTGAGGAAAGGGCTGTGCCAACACCAGCCTCACCAGGAGCAAGTCCCTTTGCAGTCATATTACCCATGTGCTTTGGCCATAGTCGCTGGGGATCATTTTGGCTCTTCTAGGATAAAACGGTGGTCAGCAACGGGTCTGTGACCCTGCAAGGCACGGACAGCGGGGTGCACGTGCTACAGGGGCACGGCGGGTGTGGAGCAAAGTGGCTTGCATGCTGCTGGGGTGTGGGAGCAGCATCATTGCTCGCACGCTTGTCCATGGGTGTGCTGGCATGTGGGAGGTCTCGGGTGCACCAGCCTGGCCGGGGACTATCGCCAGCTCCACGCCTGCTTAGCACCAAGTGCCACCGGGCCCCCTCCAGCTCAGTACCTACCACGCTGCTATCTGTTGCAAATAATAAAGGACCTGGGCGGATTTCTACCTGCCAGCTCGTGCAAGAGGGATCTCCCAGCTCTCAGCAGCGTAACTGAACTTTCTGGACTTTCACAACCCATAAAGCATATTATTAATCCTCGTAATGATCAGTTATCCTTCTATCTCTATAAATCTAACCTGGAAAATGTTTACAGCTCAATAGTGCCACACACAGAGGCCTAGAGAAAATGAGACGGGTGCTATTTATGAGCGCTCCTCTCGTGCCCAGTTCCTCCGGCACTGCAAATAAATCATCGTTCTTTCCCCACTCTGCGAGAGCCGCTGCTCCCCAAGAGTGGCTGGGACCCAGCAGCCCCACTCAGAGTGGCAGTGAAATGAGGGAGGAACGAGCACGGCCGCATCCATGCTAGGCAGAAAGCCCGAGACTTCATTTATTGATAGTCAGAGCCAATTACTGCAGTAGCAACAGCTCTCTGCAGCTCCCAGCGGGGACCGTCGAACACCAGGGCTGACAAGGGTACATCCCTGAGCTTGGGTAGAGGACCTGCGTCCTCCTCCACACCCAGGCAGAAGGTGCCACGGGTGGCTGAGGTCTCCTGGACACGGAGCACGGCTGCAACCAGCCCAGCGAGCTCCGGCTGTGGGGTGGAAATCTGGGTGTGGAGCAAGGGGCGGATAAACACGCTGATGGGGAGGAGGAGGCTGCACGGGAGGAAGAGCATCTCCCTGCCAGCTGCTCCCACGGCTGAGATGGAAACCAGCGTCTCATGAAAGCCAAAGGGAGGGGTGTCCGGCAGCGCCCAGCCTTTCCCGTGCTTTCCCCCTGCCTTTGGCGAAGCTCCCATTCCTGAGCAGGACAAGCACGGGGGAGCAACCTGCATCCTGGGAGAGGGCTGGGGAGAGCGGGGAAACAGAGAAGCCACAAGATCTGCCCAGGGCCATCCAGCAGGTGTGAGATGGAGCCACAAGCGAGACACGGAGCTCCTGGCATCTTGAAAACATGTGTCCTCTTTGGCACAAGATGGCACAAAGGCACTTGTGAAACCTCTCTTTTCTCTGGAAGCACCAGCACAGCCCAGTGACTCCACCGCCAGCAAACCATCCTCCCCCTCAAAGAGCCTCTCGCCATGACCTTCCACCCACCTTAGAAACAAGCCAGCCTGAACAGATGTAAACTAGATGTAAACAGATGTAAACAGAACTAGATATAAGGAAGAAATTTTTTACAATGAGGGTGATAAAACACTGGCACAGATTGCCCCGAGAGGTGGGAGATGCCCCATCCCTGGAATCATTCCAGGTCAGGTTGGACGGGGCTCTGAGCGACCTGATGTAGTTGAAGATGTCCCTGCTCGTTGCAGGGGGGTTGGACTAGATGGCCTGTAAAGGTCCCTTCCAACCCAAACCATTGTATGGTTCTACGACTCTATGAATGGGCTCAGGGTATCAGCTGAGGTTTAGCCAGTTTCTGAATGAAGATGGACTTTATGGACTGCAACAATCCCTCCCTCCAACACACCAGGGAGCCTGCCAGTCGAGCCTAACTTCTGTAATTGTGAAACTTTTCACCGCATCTGCATTTTGCATTAGCGATGCAACAGGATCAGGCCTAAAGCAAACGGGGTTCAGGACACAGGTGTAATTCTCTGTCGCTGCTCAACCAAGTGAAGGAATTAGAAGCAGATGTCAAACAAAAAGAGCTTCGAACCCTTCCAAGCCAGTAAGCACACAGATCCCATGAACTTCCTCATCCTCCAGGCTGGCCCAATTCAGACTTAAATATCTGCCCAAATCAAAACACACAGAAATTTAAATGGAAAAATCTCGCCTGTGCAGTATCTGCTGGATTTAATCATGGCTCTGTTATACCAGTAAGTGCAGGAGCCCTCCTGCGCTCTCTCCTTTTTTTCTACAATGGGCGACAGACAGGAAATGGCAGGATGGCCTGGAGAACTGAAGAGGTTTTGTACCATGTGGCGATGAACCTTTGCTCAATGCGTTTTCAAGTTCTTTCCAGCTCCTTTACATAAAGAAGCCTTCCCCATCAGCTGCAGCGAAAAAATACAGCATGTCTGTGCCAAAGCATGCACTGGGCTGTGCATTCCAGGACAGGCAGGACATCCCAGACCCGTGCACCGGCACAATCACAGCATGGCTCCGTCAGTCCCCAAAGTAGTGGGATCATGAAATAAATGCTCCATTTTTGGCTCACAAGGTGTGTGACCAGCAGCAGGCAGGCAAAAATCCTGTGCTGAGTTGGGGCTCTAACAGGTTCCTTACGTGTCCCTGCAGGAGAGGGGACCTGTCAGCAGCTTGGTTGGGGGTCCCGATGCCCCCACGGAGCGAGTGCTGGGATGCTGCTGCCTCCTGTGCCCAGCGGAGATGGGCAGGGGTGCTCACGCTGGAAGGTTTGCTAAAGCCTTGCCGTGAATGGTTTGCAGAGCCCGGCATCTCTGCTGGGTTACGTCCTCTTGCCGGATGGCTGACACTTGGTACCCGACCCTCCTTAATTTCTTTACAATGAATAGATTGGGTTTTGGGAAAAAAATGCCTTTTGGGGACACTGAGGTTGAAAAAAATAAAAAAATTCAGGTCGCACTTAAGAAAATGCTTGTGCTTAAAAAAATTAAGCATTTTTGAAAAATTCAAACATCCCATTTTCACCTGTTTGAAATGATATTTCCCCCCCTTTTTATTCTGCAAACTACCAACACTTTTACAAAGACGTTCAAAAGGGTTAAAATATTCTGTCTGACCACCCAAAAGATTTTCTCCCTCGTGTTTTTATTGCACTGAATAAATAGAAAAACTTTCTTGTTCAAATCCGCTTGAAACAATTCCTTCTCCTCCCCTCCTTCCCTCCTGTTTTTTGGTTTGGCCAGTGAGTGGAAAAATCAATTATTTGCACTCCTCTACCCTGATAAAAAGCTTCAGGGCTCCACAAAGAGGCTCAAGGGAGTACTTGCCTTGTACAGCAAATAAAACAGTCTCCGAATTTCCCAGCTCTCTGGCCTCCTCTTGTGTCACCCAAGATTTTGTGCTGAGATTGGTGCTTCTGTAGTGCCGCAGAGAGCAAAGGAACCTCAAAGGCAGCCTGCGTCCTCCCTGGTGGGACCTCGCACTGGGGCTAAGCTGGGGGCTGAGCCCGCTCCCAGCTGAGGTTGACAGACACCTCAAGAGACAGCACCGAGCGCTCATGAGCCTGGTACCCACCACCCAGCCACAGCCACTCTGTGCTCTCTCCACATGTGCAACGTCCAAATAGCCGCATTGCCTATAGGAAATTAAGGTGGGAAGAATTGCCAGAGGTAAATAATGCAATTTTTTCTAGCATAGCGACTCTCCTGTGAGACACGTCACCAAGCATCTTTTTGGTTCAAGCAGCTTTCCTTTGAAAAATGACTTTATGTATAACTGCAGGTTTTTTTAAAGCAGACTACAGATTAAAAGCAAATTAATATTAATTTCCGGAGTCTTATTTACTGCCTCAAGCTGGCCACTGCATTTGCTTCAGCTGTATAAAAATCTGGTAGGAAAGCAGTTGAGGAAGGAGAAGTGTCACAGAGGTGAGCTAGAAAACCTGTCACACAGGAACGCGACACGCAGCACCAAGGCTGTGACAACTAATCTGGGTCATTTCCTCCTTGTAAGAGATTTCAAGGAAATGAAGACCAGGAATGCAAAAGGGTGAAGACGGGGATCTCCACGTTGCATCAAAACAAGCTCATTCCAGGTGAAGCCTGGATGGCCTCTCCGCAGGGGCACACAAGGCGGACCAGGAGCTTTTCCCTGCCAGGAATGTCTGGGACCGTAATGGCAGAGCTGCCCGCTAACGAAGCCCATCCCCGGCCTGGCATTCAGGGGGACATAAAACATTTCTGAGCTCCCCCATGTGAACAGGGTGACAGACACCTCAAGAGACAGCACCGAGCGCTCATGAGGCTGGTACCCACCACCCAGCCACAGCCACTCTGTGCTCTCTCCACATGTGCAACGTCCAAATAGCCGCATTGCCTTCATACGTGCATCAAGCCATGAGCTGTGTCTGTGCCAGACCGGCTGGCTCGGCAGAGGCATCCCACACAGAGCTCTGCATCTTCCCGTGGTCCCGAACTGGGGCTGGGTGGGCAGAGGAGTTGCTGGGCTGCATCCTCCCCTCTCCGGATTGGGGGGTCCCAGCGCATCCCATCGGTTCAAGATGAACTCTCTGGATGAGCGGCCTCTGCTCCAGGCCCTGCTCCCCATTGCCTCCCCTTCCCGGGGTGCTCCTTGCCCGTCTCCTGGAGAGCTGCGCTGCTGCCTTGGCCCGGGTACCCCTTCCCGGAGGGGAGCGGGGATGGGGGGGCCTGGCCCACGGATGCAGGGCGGGACCCAGCTCAGCGGTTCTGCACCGGCAGCGGTCCCCAGGCTGGCCCGGAGGGTGGTGGGCTACGGCCAGGTGCCCGCGGGGCTGCCCACTGCCCTGCTCCGGGGAGCTCCGGGGCTGCCCGCAGGCCGGGGGCTGTGTGCTGCACCGGGCCGGGCCACGGCAACCGGAGCCAGAGCTGAGCCCTCAAGAGCCCCGGGTGGCTCCGATCTGCGAGCCCGGGAGGTGCCGAGCAGCCCCGGGGCATCATCGCTCCATCGACCCCGCGGCTCCATCGGCTCTGCGAACCCGCTGCCGCTGCCGGGCCCCGTCCCGGTGTCAGCCCCCGGTCCCGGCTCCGCCCTCCCCGTCCCTCGGCCGTCCCCATCCCCGTTCCGAGCTGCGGCTCCGCCTCGGCTCCGCCC
>VYXH01007651.1:658951-701138 GCA_013397275.1 Burhinus bistriatus | reverse complement strand
CCTTGTAGAGGCTGGGGGGCTTGGCTGGGGGCTTCAGCTGGGGCAGTACAGCCAGGACATTTGGTGCTTGCTGTGCCGGAGCTGGTATTTGGTAGAGCCTGAGCTGGACAAAGGGAGCAGACTCTGGGGGCGATGCCCACCACGTAGGGTTGGGGACAGGGGCTGCTGAGGGGGCAGAGCTGAGCATGTTGGGGGTTTGCAGAGGCTCAGGTCAGCGGCTGGTTTACTCCTGCCTCGGTGGGCGGCAGCTCTTTAAAGAGCTGGGCGCTGCAGGCTTTCCTGGCCAAGGTCACTTCTCTGTGCTGGGGTGCTGTAGGTGGCTGGAGCAGCAGGAGTTGCATCCTGCTGCTGTGCCTTGCAGTCCTGCTTGCTTCAAGGTAGTAATGCATGCTGCGGGCTCTTGGTCTGGGTGATGTGGCTGTCCTAGGTCCAAAATGGCTGGAGGAGCAATGGTGCATCTCAGTTCCTGCAGTGCTCAGCCCTCCAGCGCTGTGTCCCCTCATGGGGCAGCTTGAGCCTGACCCTCGTTCTGTAGATCGCCGCACCCACATGGGGTGCACAGCTCCTGAGCATGGGGGGCTGTTTGGGAAATTTCTGTCCCTGCAGCGGGGCTATGGCAGCTGGGGTCCTATTGGAGGCTTGTCCCCAACCAGATTTGGGGCTTTTGTGTAGCTTCCCTGGAGGCGTTTAGTGAAGGAGGAGAAAAGGCAGCTCCTTTCACCCTGCAGACCCCTGGCCCCAACCTGCCCCTGTGGGAGCTGATGCCAATGCTCTGGGCTACTCCCGAGGAGCAGCATTTAATTTTTGAGCAACATTTGTTTATGTAAAGGCTGCAGTTTTCCTTGGTTTGAGGCCGGGTTGCTCAGCACAGCCCGAAGCAACAAGCAACTGAAACAAAGAGGAGGGAAATCTGGTACCCAGGGCGGCCGTAGTGGTGGGCAGCGGGGGGAGGATGCAGCAGGCAGGGTGGGCAGGAGGAATGACTCTCCTCCTTTCTTACTTTGCAAGAGGAATGACTCCCCCCTCGAGAGCTGCTGTAGGTGGGGAGGTCAACGCGCACCCCTGGCCGAGACCTGGTGTCCAGGACCTTATGCTCCAGGAACCGTGGTAATGCCATGAATAATTCAGCACGTATTTAAAATCAGGCTGCCTGCCCCGAGAGCAGGTCGGCGGGGCTGGCTGCCAGCAGCTGCGCTTGCCACAGCCCTGCCATCCCTGACACCCTGCGGACTCGTGTCCTGCGTGGCCGTGGTGACACAGGGAGCAGGGTCTGCCTTGCCCCGTCCCCCCCAGGTCCATGCCTGCCTGCGCTTGAAGGGCTTTGCCTGCTTGCTGCCTGCCCCACGCTGTGTCCCCTGGGAGGGGGGACGCAGCAGGGCACATGCCCCCATGCCATGCATTCTCCTGTCCCAAACGTGCCACCAGGCTGTTTTCTGCTTTTCCCCGGGGCTCTGGCTCTGGCTCTGCCCTGCCGGGCAGCCGGCATCAAGTCCCCGGGGGTTTGGGAGGCAGCAGGCAGGGCTGTGCTGGAGGGCAGGGGGCTCTCGGCATGGTCGGGTGCCTGGCGGCGAGCTGCTTTTATTGCCAAGGTGCCTTTGGGACAGCGGTGTGAGCCGGCCGTGGCTGTTAATTAAATGCCTGGGCTAAAAGTGTGTAAAAGGCAGGTGTGCTGCGGTGCCGGGCTGGTGCTGAGCAGTGCTGCCGGGTGCTTGCCTGGATGCTGCCGGCCATCCCGGAGACATTTGTGGTGCGCTGGCAGCGCCTTCACGGGCAGCGGCTGCGGCTCGGCTGCCCTCGACTCCTGCTGCATGGTGGGAGGGAAGTGGTGTTACTGGACCCCTGTTACGGCTTCATGAGCTGTTAGCGGTGTCCTTGGGACTTGCTGCCTCACTGCTTTCTCCAGGTGTGTTTGTAGGAGAAACAAGAGCAACAGTAAAGTCACTGAGACGTGTTCAGGGTGATGCAATTCCCCTCCATCGCTGCTCCAGTCGCACCAAAGCATGTCTGTGGGGGGGGTGAGTGTGCAAAGGGACCTTTACAACCAGCACTTATTTTTTGTAAAACGATCCCACATCTTGTTTAGTTGCTCCTGGATTCAAGCAGCCTGTTGGGTCCAGACATTTTAATGTGGGGGAATCAGTGGCAGGTTGTTAGTCAGCCCCTGCTCAGGGAGGGACGGTGTCACCCTTAGCATTGCTGCTGGCAAGAACTGCAAACAGCAGGAGAATGGGTGTCCCTCTGCTGACGTGGGGGACTTTGGCCAGCTCTTTGCTGTGACAGAGCAGGCGTTGAGCCTCCTGCGTGCCACCAGCGCGCGACTGAGAGGAGCTGACGTGCCTGGGGATAGACGTGCTGTTTTCTGGAGGAGGATGGACAAGCGCTTGGGTGCCTGTTGGGACCTGCAGGTGTGGGGGGCCAGTGCTGACATCGAGGCAGTAAATATTTACACTTCTGTTTGGGTCAGGAATAAGAATTTTTTCTGTTGCAAATAAAACTTCGCGTTGCAACATCTTCAGCTGCCAACTTTCTGCCGGAGCTCTGGAAGGGGAGTAACTCAGGACAGATGTTTTCAGAGAACTTTGCCAACTCAGTTGAGGCCCAAAATTTAGGGCTTGTAGAATAACCACAAAGATGTAATAAAACCTAACATGAGCAGAAATGTCTGCAGTAATTATGCGATTAAAAAAAAAACACAACCCCAAAAAATAAGTGCATGGTTTAGATTAAAGCACTTCCCTGCAGCATCCTGCACTCCTCGGGCTCCGGTGGCAGGCTCAGACCTGCACGGAGACAGTGACTGGGGAGGACAGCAAAGCTCGTCCCTGGTACAACCTGGGTGAGATTCCTGCTGTGCAGGCAGAGGCTTGGGGAGACCCTCCAGCACGGAGCCCCAGGAGCTGTAGCCATGTCCCTGCGGCATTCCCTGCTCTTCCCACAGCAGCTGTTTTTGTGGATGCTGCCAGCTTGGCAGCGCTTGCTGCAGGTCTGAAAGGGCAAAGCCGAAAGGAAGACGTATGCGTGCCCCGTCAGGGCAGGGATCCGTCACTGCGTGTGCTCTGCGTTTCCCTGCTTAAAAAACACTTCGAAAAGCCATCTCTGCACCCGCAGCGTGGAGCTGCACCAGGGCTGCTGCTCTGCTGTGCCTGGGTGAGGGCGTGGGATGGGAGCGCTGCTTCCCACATCCCTGCTGGGAAGGGGAAGGGAAGATGGCTGCAGGGAGCTGGAAAGCAGGATAGCGGCGCCGGAGAGCCCCTACCTCCCTGCGAAAGGCAGCATTGCAGTGGTCACCGAGCTACATGGGAATGGTGAGAGGTCTGGTTACCGCAGGAGCTCAGCCGAGGAGCGGCAGCAAAGCCAGGCTTGCTTTTGGGATTAGTGCTTCAATCCTGTCCCAGAGGCAGCGGTTGGGCTGGTGTGGGGCGGAGCTGTGCCGATGCTGACCCTGCTGCATTATTGATAGCACTGGGCTCGCCAGCATCGTGTGTCACGGGGCTGGGCAGAGTTGGTGCCGGTGGTGCAGGTGGGCTCTGGCGCAGCTCCAGGTCGCAGCATCTTGGGGATGGAGGTTGGGGCATGTGGCAGCCGGAGGGGCCGTCTCCAGGGATGGTGGTGGGACAATGAAGTGGTGGCCCATGCCGATCCAGGCTGCGGGGGGTTGCTACACTATGGGCTTTGCTCGGAGGAGCATGGAGTGTTGTGCTTTCCTGGGAGCCTGCCCCTTTCCTCTGCAGGCAGCAATAGGCTAAATGGATAAAAATAACTGATTTTTCAGACCATTGGTCCCTCCGACAGCCCAGTGACTTGGCACTTGGTCAGAAGGAGCAGGATGAGACCTGTTTTTGCAGAGCCTCCTCTGTGTGAGCATTGGGGTGTTCCAGGAGCTGGTTGCAGTTCTGCCCCCCTGGTGCTGGGAGCAGTGGGGTCTGTGCTGCTCGAGGGGTGGCAGGCTTGGGGGGGGCTCTGCATCCCTTAGCCTCGCAGGTTCCCATGCTGGGACAGGGGCAGCCCCAGCCTCGTTCCCTATGCAGTCCTGTCTGCTTGCCCCTTGTGCGTGGGCAATCTGTTAACTTCTGGCTTCTGTTCATGGGTTTTTGGTGTCACTTCGGGGCTGACATCGCAGCGCTGCCGTCTGCAGCGGGGTTTGCTGGAGCCTCAGCTCAGGTTGTGATGAGCCTGTGGGGGAGCAGCATGCGCTGGGCATTGCTGCAGCACTCAGAGGAGGTGCCGGCAGGGATCTGAGTCTTGTCCTGCTGGATGCAATCCACATACAAGATGGGACGCTTACCCACGGTGTTGTAAGGTGAAGAGAATAGTGTGTTGCTCACTGTGCTGGAGCATGGTGGGGTCAGCCCTGGCTCCCAGCCCCTCAGGTCCCACACACTTTCATCCTCTCAGCCCTGTGGGAAGGGGGTTTGGATGCAAAATGCTTCCTTTTGTGTGGACTGTGGCTGTGTCCTGTCACCCAAAACGCCTGGGAGCTGTGAGTGGGCTGTGGGGACAGAGGGAGGGGGCTGAGTGGGTGTCCCCCAGCCGCAGCTCACCTGCCTGCGCTTGGTGTAGGCAGTGGGTCCTGCAGAGGACCTTGGCTGGGGGGTTATTTTTGTGCCGGGGCAGCGCAGGAAGCCCCTCCCGGGGAGGAGAGCATCCACCCCGCAGCAGAAACTTCCTCCACTGCGATATTTTTAGTGAAACACAAAGCGAGTGGAAGGGAGCGGGAGGCAGGAGGCAGATTAGCATCGGGAGGAGCTGCGCCCTGCCAAGAGCCTTTGTTCCCAGGACCATGCACTCCCAAGGGACACCCAGTCCTGTGAGGGGACAGTGGGGTCACCCCTGGGACCTGCCGTCTTCCTGGGAAGGGGGCAGGAGCGCAGGGAGGTGTTTGCATCCCAGCCCATTGCCTGGGTGCAGTGCAGTGATGCTGTGGACACCAAGAGATGCTGCGTGTGGTCCAGCTGGTGATGTTCCCTTCTGCATCCTCAAGTAATCAAAAGCTTTCCCTCAAAATTATTTGAAAACTGATATTAAATGGAGCTGTTCAAAATGCATCTTGCTCCAGCACAGCTGGTCCTGGCCTCTTCTGCTCACAGGGATGCGCTGGAGCAGCCTGCTTTAATAACAGCTCCGCTTACAAGTGGGCTCCTTGCCAGCTGTTAAATGATTCTGTTCAATAGTAAAAATATTAAATGGTTTCAAATAAATTAAAAATCTTCTGGCAGAATCAGGGCCTTCTGCATGTGCCCTGGCAGCTGCTTAGAGCCTCTGCTGTGGCTGCTCCATGCCTTGGAGTTTCTCCGGGCTGGTCAGGCTTGTGGTCCTGTCGTGGTTGAGAAGACCTTAAAACAGTATAGTTCGGGGTTTTCTCTACATTCTCTCTTTATTCCCAAGACCCAAATTAGTTGTGGAGGAGGGGGCACACCACATGTTTCCAGCTCTCTTTATCCAGGATTGTCCCTGGTGCCACCGTGGACTGTGGTTGGATAAAACAGCTCTCGGCGTTTCACCCCAGACCTGGTGATGCTCTGGGTGAATCCCACCTCATACTCCCCAGCCCCCTGGGCATGGGGCTGCTCCCACCTGGGAGTGGAGGTGCTGGGGTTATGGCATTGCTCGTGGGGGGTGGAAACACATGGAGCAAAGGTGCTGTGCACATGCTGACTTACAGTGTGCATTCCCAGGCCAGAGGGGGCTGGGGCTTCCAGCTGCTGGCTGGGCACATCTGACTTCCAAACGAGGTTTTAAAGAGCTGCTTTTAATCCCTAAGGCAACATCCCTTTACTGCTTGCAGCCCTAACACCACGCAAGTGCAATGCGATGGCCACGGCATTGCCTCTGTGTGCTTCGTTCCTGCCCTTCGGTTGGAGAAACTGAGGCTGTGAGGTTGAGTGATTTACCCCGCACTATAGGAAAAACTTGGTGTATACATTAAGGTCTGAATCAAGCTGGTTTTGGCCCCCAGTCCTTGGCTCTATCTCTAGGTATGGAGATTTACAGGCAGTGGTCTCAAGAGTCTCCAGTTTGAGATATGAGAGAGAGAGAAAATTAAACTTGTAATCAGCAAAGGGTTTCTCCAGATCCACAGGTCTCTATAAATAAGGAATTAAAACCCAAGTTGTCAACATGATTATTTCTGGCAAGATCCGTATCATAATTTAATTTCATTACAGTTTTTGCCTGGACTCCTGAGTGTTTTGGTTCCACTGCTGTGTACGTTTAAACCGTAACCAGACTTGGAGCTGGGTTTTGTTGGCTAAATGTCTCTTTTCCCACTAAAGCCTTGCAAGACTTTGTTACCAGGTGAAGTAAGCTGGTGGTAGATATCTGTTAGTGGTGAGTCTGTGAAAGCCAAATTGAAAAGTAGTTTTGTGAGCAAGGGGAATGTAAGAAAGACTATTCTCTATAGGTATCGGTGCCATAGTAGTGTGTGGGGCTGCTTTGTGGGCATCTCGGGCTCTTGACTGCCTGGCAGTGGGTCTTTTGACTGAGCCATCCCGTGCACTGCCCCACAGCTGGGAACGCTTGAGAAAGGAGCAGGGCAGGGAGCAGCAGTGAGTTGGTGTCCGGATGGGGTCCTGGGCCCCTCTGTCACCGTGTGCTGTAAACCCTGTTAAGTGAGGCTAGACGCCTGCACGGACCCAGCAGGAGCCCTGTGGTGTTATGTGATTAAACCCTCTTACAGACTTAGAGGAACTAATCCCGTTAAGGACACGAGTAACACAAAAGGCAGTGGGAGGGCTAATCCCTCTGCTCCTGCCTTAGCAGGCTGGGCTCCCACCCCAGGGTGTGCTGTGGCAGCTCTTCCCACAGCCCTTGGGGATGGGGCCGTACCACCCGGCTGGAGCGGCATCCCCTGGGCTGTGATGCCCTGCTGTGGGGCAGGTCTCCAGCGGCTCTTCCCAAGCCCCAACAGCTCCCGTGTCTGCGGTCACTGTGGCCAGCACAGGGCTGGCTCACTCACACCAGGCTGGTGGTCCCTTGTGAGCGGCCAAAGGCCATCCCAGGTAAATCAGTTAATTCTGGCCCTGTGGTTGTTCATGGTTAGCAGGATTTAATTAAGACAAGCCCTAATTAGTTCTAAGCAGGGAGAATAGTCTGCTTTGCCTGGAAGAGTTCCCTGCTCTTGTCTGGCAGCTGTTAATGAGCGCGGGGCTCCCACTAGCATTGGGCAGCTGAGTCTGTCCTGGGGATGGGAGTACATGGGAGACCCCACGTCATGCTGGAGAGATGCTTGGGGCACCCTGAATGTGGCGATAAGAATTGGCTCCTGCCACTCCTTGCAGCGGCTGCTGGGTTTTGCTGGGCACTCGGATCCACCTTTTGGTTTTGCAGGCGCTGTGCTGGGGCTGTTCCTGGGGTGTCCGCTTTCCCTGTGGCTTTCTGGTCCTCTTCAGCCCTTCCCATGGGCATGGATCGCAGTGTGCTCAGAGCCTCACAGCCGGCACGGGAGTGTGCCCGACACCGCGCACCCACCTTTGGCTGGCGTTTATCAGCAGGAGCAGCCAGAGCCTGGTGCTGGCTCTGGGGGTTATCGTGGGAGGTCCTCCTGCTCTGCATTGGGAAGGCACTTTGTCCTGGACCACCTGCTGCTGCGCAGGGCTTTGGCAGAGCTGCCTCCAAACCTCCTTATCTGCCCCAACACGGAGGTGCCGTTTGGCTGCCACGGCTGGAGATAAACACCAGCCCCTCGTCCAAGGAGCAGCGGCTGGGAGGGTGCTCGACTCCCTGCAGCTTTTGGGGAGTGACGGGCATCTTCTGTGGACTTCTCATTTTTAAGGAGCTGGGTTTAAAACGTGTCATTTTTGGAGCTGAGCATCGCAGTGGTACGGGCTGAGTGATGCATCACGTCACACTTTGACCCTGTGTTTTCCAGCAGTGTTGTGGGATGGAGCCGGTGCCGGTGTTTTGCAATGTTTGCTGCGGAAGGAGGGTTGAGTTGTGGAGGGGAGGTTTAGGAGAGCCCCAGGCAGAGCCGGGGGCTTTGTGTGCTGTGTCCAGATCAGCTCTACAGGCAGATTTTGTGCAAAAAGCTTTGAGTTGTGGGTTTTTGGGAGGAAGAGGTAGCTCATGCGTCATGCCGAGGGCTGGGACCGAGGCCCCTCACTCCTTCTGCTTTTTGGAAAATTGCACCCCTGGATATTTTATTGCAGGATTTTTAAATACAAAAGGCCTTACATTTGGTTAACCCCAAGCGCGGGTGCCACAGCACTGGCTTTACTTTCATTATAAGGAATGCAGAGGATGTTTGGAGCCCTCCCCCTGCCCCGTTTCCTCCAGCAAGCCGTGCTGCCCAGCCAAGACAAATATTGGTAGTAAACTAT
Organism: Burhinus bistriatus; assembly: GCA_013397275.1. NCBI lineage: Eukaryota > Metazoa > Chordata > Aves > Charadriiformes > Burhinidae > Burhinus > Burhinus bistriatus. The sequence continues at coordinate 692,823 of VYXH01007651.1, read as the reverse complement.
TGAACTTCCCTGGTCCCGATGCTCCCCATCGCTCACAGAGCAGTGCCTGTTCTCCCCCTTTCCCCGGACAGGGGCCGGGCTGGGGAGGCCCAGATGTGTCCCCATGCTGGGGACAGCTGGGGCAGTGAAATGCTGCTGTGCGGTGGTGGGAGCTGGAAGGTGTGTGGCGAGCGTGCCGCAAGCGTGCGGTGAGCGTGGCAGCACGCTCTGCGGAGCTGAAGCGCCTGCGGGGCTGCACCCAGCTCATCCTGCCATGTGTCCATCGCACTCCTTGTGCCGGCCTGGGCACGAGGTGGGCTTTATGGCAGAGCAGGGGTAGATCATCAGCCCCGAAGGGCCAGTACAGTGGCCTTTCTCCCACCCTGCGTGTGCTTTATTGGGCTCTGCAAGTCTAAATATAGCACCCACGACCCCTTCCTCCAGGGCCAGGCAAGGCTGCAGGGGCTCGGGAGGAGGACTGGGAGCCACATCCTTGCTGGCCCACGATGCAGATCATGGGCTTCCCTGTCCCATGTGAAATACCTCGGCAAACCGCTGGCTTTCTGCAGGGCTGCAGGTTATTTATTGACCTGCTGGGGACTGCACCCCATCCCCAAAAAATCAGGCTCTTGGGGCAGCTCTTCACAGCGGGCAGGAAGCAGCTGTCGGATGTGGGGTTTGGTACACGGTCCTACGATGGTGTCCCCCAGGTCCCACACAGCCCTGGCAGGGGGTGCTGCAGCGGTGCCATGTGGCTCACAGGGTGAAAGCCAGGAGTTAAGAGCTTGAGCAACCTCAGCCCGTGAGAAAAGGCTGGACATTAGGAAAAAATTTCACTGAAAGTTATCAAACATTGGAACAGGCTGCCCAGGGAGGTGGTTGAGTCACCATCCCTAGATATGTTCAGAAGTCATGTAGATGTGGTGCTTAGAGACATGGTTTAGTGGCAGACTGGTAGAGTAGGGTCAATGGTTGGACTGGATGATCTTAAAGGGCTTTTCCAACCTAAATGATTCTATGATTTGATGAAAATGTCTTTCCTTCCCTGGGTATGTGGCTGAGAGACGCCTGCATGTAATGGGGTGTATAGTGTTCTCTGGGGAGGGAGCGGTGCCTGGTGCATCGCACGAGGCCCTGGTGCTCCCTGGCATGTTGCACGAGAGCCTTCACCATCTCCAGGGGGATTTCCATCAGCATCGGTGGTGCCAAGATAGTTGCTGTGAGAGTGCAAAGCTGGTACAACTGGATTCCTGCTAATGACCCAGGGTTATTAAAAGCAACGAATGGGGCCAGCATTAACAAATGAATTGGTGATTGCTCAAGGCTTGGCCTCGGTGAGAAGCTGAAGGGTCCAAAGGGCAGGTTGATATGGCATGGTCAGCGGTTTTATGATGCGTGGCTCTGGCCAGAGCCTCTGGCTGTGAGCGAGTGTGAGCTTGGTGTGCTTTGGGTCCTGCCGTGGGCAGGAGGCTCTGTTTGGGATCCATTGCCGGTCCTTGGGGCAATGCTGAGTATGTCGAGATGTGCTGCCGTGGGTGGCAGTTGTGCCTCTGATTTGGGGTGCCGCAGAGCAGGGCATGTCTCTCTCCTGGCAGGCCGGGAGTTTTCTGCTGCAGCACGATAGGCAAGCTCATTCCCAGCATCTCCTGCTGCCTTCCCATCACCCACAGCAATCCCTCCCCTCACCCAGGGGGGTTCGTGGTGAGCGTGGGAAGGACTTTTCCCCGTTCCAGCGGCTCAAGCTGTGGTTTGAGCCCTGCACAGAGTGACTGATGCTCTTCGCCTCCTTTCCCTCCTACCCACTGGAAAACAGATCCCTCTGGATCTAGTGAGATCCTTTTGCATCCAGAATGGAGATCCTGTGTTTCTCCTCTTGGAGAAACTCCCAGCCTGCCAGGACCTACACTACCACCCTGTGTTGTCCCAGAGCTGATCCCCCAGAGCAGGGGAGCTTGCCGGCATCCCGGCTGCGTGTTCTCTTGGCAGATCGTGCTGGAAAAGTTGTCTCTCTTAAAGAAAACATATGCACGTGGCGGTTTCGGTCTCCTCCATACTCCCTCCCTTGGTGTCTCTCCCCGGGCTGGGCCAGCTGCTCCCTGCTCCCAGCCAAGCCTGAGCTGCTGTTCCTGGCTCCAGCCCTGCCTGGGGGAGAGCACGGCTGCCTTCGCTGTCTGAGTCTGCTCAAACGCCAGCAAAGCGAGGGGAAAAAAAGCTGCTTCTTGCAGCTTGTGGCTGAGAAATTCCCCAGCTGTAGGATTGCTGAGGAATGGCGGGGACAGCTCAGCTGGTGGCATCACTGCTGGGGGGACTTGAGTGGGATCAGACGGACCCCATGGACCTGGACTGGGCTGGCATCCCTGCACCAGCCAGTCGCCCTCGCCCAGGGATGTGCCCGTCAGGGACCCTTGCCAGGGTTGTCCCCACTGGGGATGCATGGTCCTCACCAGGACACAGCCCTGGCTGCAGCCCCTCTCCTGAGAGGCTCCTTTGTGCTCGGGGATTTCTGTAATGCCACAGCCGGAGCTGTGGCATGGTGTCGGGGATTTCGGACAGGGGCAAATCTAGGCTTACCCCTTCACCTTAGGGCATCGGCAGCTGATGAGGTCAGGCTCTAATTTCTTTGGCAGAAAATTGCGTAAAGTTGAAACACTGGTGGGAGGCTGTGACTGGAATGCTTTTCCCATCGCTCTGCTCTGGTATGGGGTGCCTGGCAGGGACAGGAGCTGTGGGGCAGCTTGGCCTGGCAGGCACTGTCACTGCAGGCTGGAGATCAGGCATCTTCCCCGCCCTTCACATCCTTCCTGCTCTTGTTTTCTCCTGCCCAGCAGTTTCTTGGGATAATAACCTTTTGTCATGTCTGGGGCTAGGGCTGAGGTCCAGCTCTGCGGCAGGGTGCTGGCACAGCTGTCCTGCTCTCCCACGGGGTTCGCATCCCATAGTGCCTGCAAGGGACCTGGTTGGGGTGCACAGGCTTGGAGGAGACCTGGACACTTTGGTTCACGGCTCAGGAAGGGTGCGTACCTCTTCTTCGTGCCGCTCCTGCAGTGCCAGGGGGCCTCATTTAATTTTTTTTCCTGATTGCTTTTGCATTGCCCTGGAAAGGGCTGCTGGGGGCTGAGGGTCACCAGTGACAAGCCACACCATCCGCTCCGCTGTGTCTGAAATGGCTGCGGGGCTCAGGGTGAGTGTCCCTGAGGATAGTGGGTCCCTGCCAAGGCTCAGTACCTGCCATGGCCGTCTGTGGGCATCATCCTTCCCCTCTGCTGCTGGAAGGAGCCATGCTGCGGGCGCGGGGTTTCCATTGCACGGCTAATCTGTCGGGCTGTGACCCAGGACAGAGCAGGGACCTGGCATCACCCTGTCCAGCACAGCCAGGCCCTGACTCAGTGCTCCCATGCACTTGGCAGCAGACTGGGTAGGGGCTGGAGACTCACCCACTGAAAATATCCAAATTACCATATCAGCTGCGGTTTGGCTGTGGGTCCTGCTGAGTGCCCTGTGGCTGGATGCTTTCCACTGCTAATTGGGATTGCTCGGCTGTCTCCTGGCTCGCCTGCCAACTTCGATAGCTCCCTTTGTGCTGCATGTTGGCAGAGAAAGCGGTGGGATGCATCCAAAGGGCACTGGGCGTGCGTGCCGGTGCAGCCCCTGCTCCTCCAGCCCCCTGGGCAGAGACACAGTGCCTGGCTGAGCTCCCCCTGGGCTGGCGTAAGGATGCTGGGGCAGCAATGCTGCAGCTGTTAGGGAAAACAGCACAAAACTTAATGTCTTTTGTCCTTTTAAAAAAAAAATGTAATTTTTTTGATGCTTCTATCACTCAAACCCAGCTGGAGCAATTTAAATAATTAGAGCAATTTGAATAATGGCAGCAATTTAAATAAGCTACAAAAGCTCAGACCTCATGTTGGGGGCTGGCAGCCCCTGTGGGCAGGCGAGGTGCCTGGCAGTTTGGGTCGGTGGAGACATGAACTGAGGTGAGGGACGGTGGCACCACGGCATGGTTTGTGCTGGTACCCTCAGGAGCCTGCAGCACCCCTTCTCTCCTCCTGGTGATATTTAAGATAACTCTGCTTGTTTTAGGGTGATCACAGGCCCTGCCAAAAGGTATTTTGGTGGCAGCTCAGCTGTGTTTGAGCCCCTCCTTTTCTCTCAGGGCAGCAATTGCCGTGGGTGCTGCTGCAGTCCCTGCTCATCCCTGGGGAGCACCCAAAGCTTTCTCCTGGCTGTTGTGATGTGGCTGCTGCCCAGGAGATGCTGTGAAGCAATGAGCTTTAAGAGTGAGTGTCAGTCAGGCTCTTGGGTCTGTATTGGAAGAACAAAGTGAGGTTTTTCTCTTGACGGCTGGTGTCTGAGCCGAAACACCTCCTCGGCTAACAGGGCGGGCAGTAATTAGAGTTGTGGCTGTATAAAAATGGAAGCAGGTTGTTTATGGAGCTGGTCCTGCCCGAGGATTTATTCCTGGCCTGGCTGGTGGAAAAACTCTGAATTAGCCCCCTTTCTGCAGGTGCTGGGGGGGTCTCGCCAGCGGGGCACCTCTGGGTGCTGGAACCATCACCTTTCTGCCCAACCCCAGCTGTGGATGGGCGCAGCCTGGCCCTGCAAGGATAGGGAACATCTGCTTGTCTTTCGGTGGGCCTGGTGTCCCACCAGCCGCCTCTGCCCTTCCCCCTGCTTTATTTATAGCATTTCACCAACATCTGGAGTTTGAGCCGATTCAGCGCTGGCTGCCTCCGAGCCGGGGGACGGAGCTGGGTAAAACGTGTGCGGCCGGGGAGGGGGGGAGCCCCTGAGCCCTTCACAGCAGCGTGCGGGGGGCCGCAGCATCCCGGCATGGAGCTGATGACCATCCGGGGGTTGGGAAGTCCCAGGAGTTTCCTCAATCCACTTTTCCCAGCAGTGGGAGAGCTGCCGCATCGTTGCCCCACGGCGCAGACCCGGGGGTGCTCTGCCTCCCCTCTCGCAGTGCTGCTGGCCGGTGGTCCTGCTTTCTACCTTGGTTTTGAGGCTTCTTTGACACTTGCCCATCAGCAGTCAGCCCCCCACCCCCTCAAAGTGTCACTGAGGTCCCCCTGGCCCAGGGGGGGATGCAGGGCTACAATAGCCCCCTTTCTGGTGCTGGTTTATTGGGAAAACTTGAGTCATTCCTAGGGGAAGGGGAATGAAAACCAGCCCTGCTGTAGCAGGCGGCGGCTCCCTGGCACGGCAGTGAATGGAGGCAGTAATCCTGCTCCTGGCTGTGGCACAAGCCCAAAGTCTCCCCGGTTCTCACGGTGAGCAGGGCTGTGGGCACTGGTGGCAGCCACGGTGAGCAGTCCCGCTTCTCCCAGCTTTCCTCATCTTTGTAGTGTGAAAGACAGCGGTTTGTCACGTTGGGGATGTGAGGACCACCCCCCTTCCCAGATCAGGATGATAAACATCTGCTTAAAAGTTAAGTGCATCCCTAAATCTGACGGAAGGCAGCAGCCTTTGACTTTCCATCAAAATTGTAGTAATAATAGTGGCAATTAAAGCTTGCCTGCGGCTCAGCTCGGCTCCCGGTATAACCATTACTGCCAAGGGAGGGTGCCCATGTCAGGGCGGGTGTAAATGGGCCCCTTGTTCTGGCGGTGCTGTGGCCCCAGGCCCCCTTCCTGCTCAAGTTTCTCCCCCCATTCAGCTCCTTCCCAGCTCCCAGCGTTGCCCTTTGCTGGTCTGCCTGCCAGTGTTCAGGCTTCGGTCAGGATCCCACGCTGCCACAGCTGCCCTTCTCCTCCACAACTCCCAGAGGCTCCCGTGCATCCCTCCCGTGCATCCCTCCCGTGCATCCCTCCCTGCAGCATGGAAGCTGAGGTGCAGGGGATGGAGAGGTCCTGATTGGGTGAAAGACAGCAGGGATGGACACCAAGGCCCTGAGCAGTGTCCTTTGTCCCCGCAGGACATCTCGGTGTCCTGAGGCAGCCACGGGGCAGGATGGGAGCCTGGTGTCCCCTAGCCCCGGCAGGCTCTGCCAGTGAAGGTTTTCTTTGCGGGGGCAGGTGAGCAAAGGAGCCATTTTCTGACTGAAACCACATGTGAAAGGAGAGGAAACGGTACGGGAGCTGACTTAAAAGAAAATATGTTAACAATGTAAATTAGACAGGAATGCTTCTGCCTGTGTTTTCTCCAGCTCAGCAGAGCAGAGGCGGAAAGGCTTGAAGTGTCGCAGGGTGATCCGGAGCCTGGAGTGCATCTAGGTGGTGCAATTCCTAACAGCGGCGGTTGGATCCTGTTTGGCTGTCCTGAGGAAAAGGCAAAGCCCACCGGGCTGGGCCATGGAGGCAATGCCAGGAGCAGCCCTGAAAGTGCTGGTGGGTGCAAAATGCTGTGGGTGAGGTGGTCTTAGGCAGGATTGAGCCGATTAGGTGGCGAACCCTGATCTCCAGTGATTACGTGCTGTGATGGGGCCGAGGTGGCCATCATGCCTGCAGCAGATGAGCTCAGCTCGGTTTGAGTAAATCCCCGTTTGCAGGGGCACGAGTGGGGCCAGAGCTCCTGCTCTCCCCTTGATGCTACTGTGGGACACCGCGTGCTTCCCAGATGTGCCGAGAGCATCCCTTCAGCCTTGGAGCAGGTTCAGGGGGCGAACCCCCTTGCTGAGGTGCACAGCAGCATCGTGTCGTTGGTGCACTGGTCTGCAGGAGCTGCTCTGCCCCGTGGAGTGCTGGGACTCACCAGGCTCCCACAGCAGATGACACCGACCCGCCTTGGCTGCTAGACTAGCTCCATGTCTGTGTGTGTGTGCTCATAGAATCATAGAATGGTTACAGTTAGAAGGGTCCTTTAAAGATCATCTAGTTCTCAACCCCTGCCATGGGCAGGGACACCTTCCACTAGACCAGGTTGCTCAAAGCCCCATCCAACCTGGCCTTGAACACCTCCAGGGATGGGGCATCCACATCAGTCCTTCTGCTCTCCTGGAAGGATCCAGGAGAGATGGGTGTCCATGCTGGCACTGGTGTTTTATTCCTGGAATAAACCCCTAAAGCATGACTTTTTGAGGTGTTTTAGCCCATTGCAGGGTGCGCATTCACTTGTGCAGTGTGGGGAGCTGCGGAGTGGTGGGGCTGGAGATGGTCCTGGGACTTGGCCACTGCTGGCTGCGAGCATCCTGGGCAGGGAGGGACCCACAACTGTTCTGCCTGGGTTGTCCAGGGCTGGGCAAGAGCTTGCTGGGCTGGCGGGCGAGTTTGCATTGTGCTCAAAAGCGTGTGCCTGTGTGACGGAGGTCTTTGAAAATCCCTTTTCATCCCCAGCCCTGCTCAAAGTCAGGTTGCAGGTGATGGTTTGAAGGCACGGATTCGGTGGTGGGCAGGGGCTGGGGGGAGCACAGGGGCAGTCCCATCCTAGAGCTGGAGCTTGGGACCGGATCAGCGGTGATGGCGAGCAGATCTCAGGCACCGGTGGCCTTGCAGCATTGAGCTGGGGCTGGCATGTGGGTGCTGGAGCCAGGGAGGGGCTTTTCTAGGGGTGAGCGGGCTTTGCTTGGACAGCGGAGTGAGAGGGGCTGCTCTGCTGCCCCTTGAAATTCAGGAGGTGAGTTTGTTTCAGGAAACAAAAAAGACCGAAGTGCTGGCGGCTTGGTGCTTCTGCAAGTGGATTTTGCTTGCACAGAGGTTGGCATCTACTAATTAATTGCATGGAAACCCCTTGTTAATCAGAGCCAGTGACATTTATGATATCGGCACCGTGGTGGAGTGTGCCTGAAATGTCCAGGTGTATGAAATGGGAATGGTCCTGGGCACTGCAGGGAGCTGCACGGAGGTGGCAGGAAACCTGTGCTGTGGCATCCCAGTGGGCTGGGGCAGGGGTGATGTCCCTAGGGGACACTGGCTCCCAGCAGCAGCACTGGAAAATCTAAGGGGGGGGAAAAAAAATCAGGTGCTGCAAGAGTTGCAATGAGATTGTGAGAGCTGGTAACACCCAACCACTATTTGGGTTTTTGTTGTTTTTTTAATTGAAAGTATTTCATTGTTATTTAATGTCTTGTTTGTGCATTTTTTAAATGGACCAGCTTGAACCACGTTTCCGAAACATTTTTCCTTCTAAAATAACAATGATTTACCTCAAGTAGCAGCTCCGGGGGTGGTGTGGCATGCAGCTTATCGTCTGAGAAGCATTTATCTGCACATGCACACACATACCTGTGGATGGGTATAGACAGTGATGCTTGTGGGTGGAGTATGACATGCCATGCCATTACTTCTTAATCCAATTTATGAAACTAATGCCACTGGTAGTATCTGGATCCCTAGGGGAAAAAAAATTGCTTTATTTTGCAATGTTTTTTACATGCAACTTCATTGGCAGGCAAACAGACAAAAAATGCAGTTAATTTTTGTTGGCTTTCTACTATACGTGTGACTCTAACTTACCTAAACTAGCTTTTATGTTCTTGGTGTGTGAAAGGGCAGCAAAGCCGCCTCCGGAGCAATACCAAAGCGATTCTGCAAGGGTTTTTCTCTGCATGCAGGTGAGTGTTGGTGTGTTTCTGGGGAGCCCAGATATCGTGCCACTGTTACAGGGAACGCTTCATCGCAGGGCTTGGATTTCACAAAGGCAAAATCCCCCCGGGAGCTTAGGAAATATCTTCCCAGAACACAACCAGGGAAACGTTGGCACAGGTCAAAAAGAAAATAAATAGCAGAGCTGGCAAGAGACGCAGCGGCTCCGTGTCAACAGAGCATGTAATGCAAAGTGTTTGAGCATGTACTTGGGTCTGGGTGAAGCGAAGGGAGTGTTAGTGTTTGCTTAATGCCAGAGAGGGGCTTTGTAGGGTTGTGGTCTAAGATCTGTTTTTTTCCAGTGGCCAAGGATTGCATTAGTTGGGAGGTTTAAGAGCCCCGCGAAAGCCCTGGATCATCTCTGCGGTAGGATAAGCAGTTTTGCCTGAGGATTTCTGCTCAGAACAGATGCTGAATTGGGATTATTTATTTTTTTTTTTTTAAAACAAAGGTCTCAAATTCATTTCAGTTAAGGACCTTGAATTCAAGATTTTGTGGTGAAAACAGAGCAAGCCCGTGTAGGACACGGCACTGGTCACCACCCTCGCAACCAAAGGGATCCTGCAGACGAAGCCTTCCCCTGTGTGGTTTATTTATTGAGTAATTTGATTTCACTGGTGATCCCGGGGGATCCCTTGAAGGTGGAGGGACTGGCCCTGCTGGCATGTCCCCCTGCGAGCCGCCTGCCAAGCCCCGGGGATCCCCATGCTGGGACGGCAGCTACAGCGTGGCATTTCTGGGGGATTTTGCTTGGTGCTTTTGCACTGCTGCCGGAGCTCTGACCCTGTAAAAATCGGGTGAGAGGAAAAAGATTTAAAAAGGACCTTTTTAAACCTGAATAGGTGATCCCAGCCGCATTCCCCTCTGCTTGCAAGATGTGCCCCCTTTTTCTAGCTGTGCAGAACCCCATGCATCCTTTAAGGTCGCACGGATCTGACCCTCTTCGGCCCGTTGAATCATTTCCTGTTTTCTTCAGTTTTTGAAGAACTCCAAGGCAAGCTGGAAATATTTGCAGATAGGGTGAACTGACTGCTCCGGGGCCATGGGAAAAATACAGGCACGCTAAATCTGCAGAGGGAGAGGATGCGAGCGCGGGGTCGTGGCTTTTACTTACTTTTTAAAGCAGGTCCTGGCTTTTACTGAGCAGGTAGCTGAAGCGCTTTGGGAGTGCGGCAGCCATGGGGCTGTTTCAGCAGGAGCTGGTTTTATTGCTCGGTGGGTGTTGTACTGGTTGGTCTTGATCTCGCGCTGATGATTTGGATGTTGCACTGGTGATTTTTTTTTTTTCCCCCCTTTTAAGAACAGAGTTGTGCACTGGGGTGTCAATGCCCAGAGCATCTTGCTGGGCAGGTGCCTGTGAATCTCCTTTCCCCCCTCCCCGCCCCCAAACTTGTCCTGGTAGCATCCATGTGCCCCGCAAGCTCAGTAGTCAGTCAGTAGAGTCAGAGCAGTCAGTAAGGCTTTTCTTGCAGGTCCCTCCGTGCTTTTCTTATAAAAAACCTGCATTGCCAAGTTAATCTCTGTAAATGTTCAGCTGCAGTTTCTAGCTGATCTGAGCGAGCCCCGGTGCCTGTGACGGGTGCTGCTGACGGCAGCTCTCATTTTTAAGTGCTTTTTGAAGAATTTGGCGCTCTGGCCCCAAGGAGTCTGGGTGGCCAACGTGTCCATCCTGTGCCGGAGTGGTGGCATCGTGGGCAGCTCTGACCTGGCATCCAACAAGGGCTGGTCATCTCACATCCCTCTTTTCCCGGGTGCTGGGATTGAGCTGGTCAAGCTGGTGCTGAGTCCTGATCCACCTCTGTCTCCCCTGGGCATTGCAACCACAGCCAAAATTCCCTCTGCTTTTTGCCTCGGGACTCTGGGACTGATCTCATTGCGCAGTGTTGGAGATCGCAGTCGGTGTGCACCCATGCATGTGGGTGCCAGTGGGTGCAGCTCCAGCTCTTGCTTTGGTGGGGAGCGCTGCCGCTCGACCCTGGGGAAGGCTTTGCTCTCACCTCCCCGCTTTGGGGTTCGGCAGGGCTGGCATGCCAGGATGGGGCTCAGGCTCCCAGCCCTGCAGGGACTGTGTTTGGGAAGAGCTCAGTGTGAGGCAGCAAACTGCAGAGGGAATGGAGGAGGTGGTTTGGTGTGGTCAGACACCCTGGGAAGATGCGGCCTTAAGTGATTGAGGGGAAGGAAAATAGTGTGGGGTGGTTTTTTTTTTTTTTGCATTTGTATTCCCAACAAAGGGCCACGTGGGGATGGAGGCTGCAGTCATGCCGGAGTTGTCCCCTGAACTCCAACCCACTGTGAACACCACCAGCTTGAGTATTTCACGAGCAGCTTGAGGAGAGCTATGCTGGGATATTTATTTACATCCCATCGAGCCAGCGGGTGCGTGTGGGGTCGGAGCGAGCGCCGGATGGGGTGAGGGGGAGGTTCCCCCCCACAGTGAAGCAGTCGCGGTGGGTTTCTGCCTCCCCTTGCCCTGTCCCCAGGTCTCATCCCGTTGCATTAAACCCTGTCACAGGCAGTCGGTGCTGGGGGGGATGTCTGGAGCCCCTGCTTGCCGGGTGGCCACAGTCATGGCTTGCGGCGTGGGGACGTGTGCCCTCCGTGGCATGAAACGTGGGTATTTCTTGCTGGGATTACTTGGATTTATCTGTCATCTGCGGCCTCTGTGCCCTGCCAGTGGCAGCAATGTCCCCCCGGCTGGGTGTGTTGGTGTGACTGATGGTGCCTGTGCTCGGTGTGGGTGACGGCTGATGCCATGTGCCTGGAGATCCTCTGGCCCTGAGCTCTGCAGAGTGGGGAACCCCACTGGGGACAGGGGCAGGCATGGAGTAATATTAGTTGTGTTTTGCTGCTTGCATTAATGCGGTGCCCTGCAGCCATGCCGAAGGGGAAAGGCGGTAGAGCCGTTCCCCAGCACAGTAGGTCCCTGGAGGTGACTGCTCTGTGTGTCCCTGCCTGGCGCTCCTCTGGAAAAATCCCTTCTTTGAGGGGATGAAGGAGATGGGATCAGCCCCTGAAGTGACTTAGCCATGACGGCCCTGGCAGCAGGAGCTGGCAGCTCACCGGTAGTCCCCGGCCACCCAGTAATCAGCTTGCTTGTGTGCTGTACTCCTCCTGTGGGAATTAGGCATTGACCCCGGGGATGCCCATGGCAGGTCACTGCTGTCCCCGTGGGGACCCAGGAGATCAGCAGGTGCTGGTGAATTGATTCAGCTCTTCACTGCCCTCCGTGTTTGCCCCACGGTGACTCGCAGTGGCCAAAAATCACCTTGTATCATTGCAAACAGAGTTATTCCCTGTCGTCACTGACGCACACGAGGACTCTGTGGATAGTCTGGCTCCAGGGTGGCAGTGGGAAACGTCCTCTGGCTTGTTTGGTTCTTGCTGCGCAGGCTCCATGTGCAGCTGGAGCCCCTTGGCATCATCCTTGCAGTCCCCCATGTGGGTGGTGGCCAGGCCAGGTCTTCGGGGCATCAGCCATGGGTGCCCTCAGCTCCTGCAGCCCTTCCTGGAGAGGAAGCAGCTTTTAAGCAGTATTGAGGGTGTTTTGCAGAAATAACCCCAAGGTGCTCTGAGTGCAAGGCAGTTCCAGTGTAAAGCCAGCACGGCGCACAGGAGCTCCGGCACTGTCTGAGGAGGGGGTGCAGGTTTGGTGTTTCGTGGTACCTTTTGGCAGAGACAGGAACGTGGAGGAAATTGCTGCGTGGGTTTTTAATTTGAAAGGAAAGACTGTAAGAGATTTCACCATAAATGTGATCTAAAAAAAAAAAAGTCCATTAGCAGGAGGGGAGCAGCATTTTTTCTAATGAAAGATTAAAACTCAGCCACAGGGGGTGTTTGCCTTAAACCACAGACGAAAATGTGGACCTGGAGAAAAGCANGGGGTGTTTGCCTTAAACCACAGATGAAAATGAAAACCAGTATCTCCAAGGCGGCTCTTGCTGGAGATGTAGTGCTGTGCCCTGAGCCTGTGCTGCCTGGTGTGTGTGGGCTGGAAGGGGCCGTGCGGAGGCTGGTGGGGACAGCAGCATCCGAGGGAGTGTAATGGGTCCTGCGGACCTGGAGAAAAGCTGGTGTTTGTTGCTCCCCCGGCTGCCCCGGGGAGCTGTAAAGCATTTTTCATGGGATGGGCAAAAGGCACTAACCTCCTTATGTGCTCTGGTACCATTCATCCTACAGCAAGCTCAGCCTTTCCGTGCTGTGGGGAGCTGTCAGGTGTGGGGTTCATCACCCCGGCCCCCAGACTCCCTCCAGTGGGAGGTGATCATACCCACAGATGATGCCGATGTCACTGGGACCAAGGGCATGGCACTGCCTTAAATAAATAACTAAGGTTAATGCAGTGTCTCAGTGGGCCTGTGTGCTTCGCCCGGGCTCTTGGGTTCCGTTCCTCCCTGACTGGGGCTGTGACCGTGGGGCTCGGCTGCTGCCGGGGGGGTGTTGGCGTATGGGTGGACTTTATCTGGGCTGCTTCTGGTGAAGGAAATGCATTTTTTGTTTTGTTTTAATTTTTCTGGAGTGGTTTCGGACAATTGATTTTCTAAAATAGACTCAATGAGAGGAAATTCATTTGTTAAGCTGTCCCCATTCCGGGGAACGGGAGCACAGGGTGCAGATATGGTGCTTCCTTGGTAGCTTTATTTATGATTGCATCTGCTTTAGAGCAAAACCAGACCTATAAATGAAATGTTTTCTCTCCCCCCAACCCCTTCTCTGTCAATCAGGATTTAAACAGACAGAAGGAGCTGTGCCCGCGTCTCTGCCACCTGAAGAAAGGCCCCAATGGCTACGGCTTCAACCTGCACAGCGAGAAGTCCCGGCCGGGGCAGTTCATCCGCTCGGTCGACCCCGACTCACCGGCCTCCAGAGCAGGGCTGCGGCCCCAGGACCGGCTGGTGGAGGTAACAGCGGGGGGAGCTCAGCACCTCCCTTCCTGGGAAGCCTCTCGGGGTTTCCTTGGCACATGCCACGCAGGGATGTTCAATCCTGCCCAGCCTGGCAGTCCTGTCCCCATCTTGCAGGTGGGGAGAGGGACAGCAGAAGTGATGGGACCCTCGGGGAGCCTGAAGCTGGAACAAAGTCCCGTCCTGTGCCCTCTTCCATCAGATCCCCATGGTGTTCCTCTGTAGTACAGAGCCATAAGACCGATGTGGGTGCTCAGGCAGTGGCTTTGTGGTCCTTTGGCAGCTCATTCAAAGTGGGCTCTTGCAAGTGCTGAAATCTAGGTGATGCTGCTGGCACAGAAGAGGGTCGGAGCAGGTGAAACGCTGCCCCTGTACCCATCAGGGTGTCACAGGAGTGGCAGCGGGATCCTGATAGATGGGGTGCTTGATTGGTGCACATCTCCCCCCCTGTAGCACAGTGAGCCCCGCACTCGGTGGCATTGCCTGATGCCACTCGGTGCTGGAGCCGGATCTGCCCTCTGCAGCGAAAGGTGTGTGGGGACACGTGGGACCTGTCCTGCTGCCAGCGCAAGTGAGGGGGTGGCCTCCGGCCCAGCCACTTTCTGGTCTGAGGTCCTACTGTGGGCATAGGGATGTGTTGGTGCTGCCCAGCTGAGCTGATGCCTGCCAGGCAGGTGTTTGGAAAAAGAGGCAAGAAAGCTTTGCAGAGATTTTAAGACACGAAATTGTGAAAGATGGGGGGGAAACTGCTCTTGGAAGCAGCTTCCTGGTCACGGAGCACTGGACAACATGAGTTTTAATGGAATTGCTCTCCCTGGAATCGCCCTCCCTTCAGCTTGTTTGTCTTATGTTTCCCCATCCAGATCTGGCTGTGCTTTGGGCAGGACAGAGGGACAGACAGGGCTTGATCTGGCAGCTGGTGCCCTTCCCGGTAGGGTAAACTCCAAAATCCTCCTGTAGGGACCAAGCCGTGGCCCTCACTGCTGGCTTGGAGCAGGAACGGGGTTTACACTCCTGGAAGAAAACACTCGCATCCTGCGGAGCCAGGCGAGTTGGGGAAATACTAAGACCAAAACACTCGCCTGCTTCGTTCCCTGGCTGGTGGGAGCCGCTGCCTCTTCCCAGCACCTGAAAGTTTAATGCTGGGAGCAGCGTGGGGCCGGGAACGGGGTGCTGGTGGCAGCACAGTGTCACGGCAAGGGGTTGTGTTATTTATTTATCGGTGCTTGGCGGAGCGCCTGGCACACACAAAGCGGTGAGGGGTGAGCTAGCGAGCTCAGAAACCCGATCCTATCCATACCCGCTCTTTGGGGCTTTGATAAATATTTGATGCCCCCCAGCCCTGCTGCCCTGGGCAGGCTGGGGTTGCTGGAGTGGGGGAGAGCACCCCCGTTGGCTGAGCTCAACTGGGGGCGGCCACCGGGCATGAATTGGGGTGACCTGGAGTGGCAGGAGGATGCTGGTGGGGACAGAGAGGGGTTATAAGCCAGCAACTGAGGTAGCCAGTGAGGTGCAAAGCCTGGGGAAGGGGGTTTCCTTTCCATCCCAGCCCTCGCAGTCATGTCCTTGGTCCTCCGGACTGGCTTCTGCCAGAGGTTTGTGTTCAGGCATCCAAAATGCAAAGGGGACCCCAAACTTTGGAGCTGGCCCAGCTCAGGCTCTGCAGTATTCACCTGCCTTGTCCCTTTGCAGTGGGGACGAGCAGCTGCCACCTCTGGGTCATGCCGAGGCTGTCGAGGGGCTGGAGACCCTCCGAAGGAGCCCTCCCAAAAGCCTCAGCATGACCCAGAGGTGGCAGCTGCTCGTCCCTGCTGTGATGGAGCCATGACTTTGCAACAAGAGTGACCATGGCTGGACCAGGACCAGCCTTGTCTGCTGTCCTGCATCCTTGGGATGGGCTGCAGTGTCCTGGGTGCTGCTGGGGCAATGCCATGCTGGTGTAGCTCAGCTGCCTGGGGGCTGCCAGGGTGGGGTTACCCCACTCCTGGGCTCGGTTCCCAGCTCTGACATCGGTGTGCTCTGTGTTTTGAGGTCCAGCGTGGGAGAAGGCAGTTGTCTGTCTGCAGGTGGAGGAGGAATAAAAATGTGTTGATGCTGGTGATACCTGGACAGCAGTGGCCCTGCAGGCGAGCAGGCGTGTGCATCCAAAGCATGCAGTTGTAATGTTATGTGTGGCTTAGAAAAGCAAACAAAACCTGTTGTCCACTTCTTCTAACAAAGGCCTTTCTGTGCTGGACAGATTTCTGAAGCCTTTGGTTTGTTTCAGTAAGCTGTAGTATCGGAGTAGCTATTTTTAAAAGGAGGAGGTTACTCTGTTCCTAGTGATCTCTGTACCACCAGCGCTCTCTCCCCTTCTCCATCCAAGCTGAATCTGCATTGTTCTGCTGTCCTGTGGGCAGGCACCTTCGGATGCCAAAGGCAGGACGTGCGGTGAAGGGTGGGCTGAGCTTTGCCGGAGATGGGCTGGAGCATTTTCAATGCAAAGAGTTTATCAAACAAAAGTGGGTCCAGCAGCGAGGGGCTGGGCGGCGCAGAGACCTTCCCCTGCGGGACAAAGGGTGATTCATTCCCCACTGCGAACAATGCCTCAAAATCACAATTGTCCCCTCGCTGTGGGGAACAATCAGGAGCAGAGGATCACATTCCCTGGTAGGTCCCAGCTCACACGCAAGGAAGGGAGAAACAAATCCATGCAGCAGGCATGGGGACTCGCCTGCTGTGACATAGGAAATCCATGGTTTGCTATCATGGAGGGATGAATGATGGTGTGGTGATGCTGCAGCTGCCTGGGCAGGGCCAGGGAGCAGGACACACTGGTGGCACCCAGCCTGCTGCCCATGCATGTTGTTGCACCTTGTAGGCAGCCTGAGATAGCTGGGGCACATCCAAGGTGAAGGCTGGGTTTGAAATCACTAAAGAGGGCAACTGAACCGTTTTAACAGGACCTGGCTGGGTAAGGTGATGGTGGAGTCTGGGGTCTGTGATTCCTGATGGACGTGTTTGGGATGTGGGCAGAGATAGAGGTGTGCAGTAACAAAAGGATGCTCTGGCAGAGGCACCAGGCAGGTGTGTGTGCATGGAGGGGGTGGTAGGAGGCCATGGCTGCCTGAGAGGGGGAAGAAAAAAGCCTGTAGCCTTCCTGTCATCCCAATGGAAATTAAAAGAGGAAAATCGTGTCCCTTAGGGGATGAGGAGTCTGCTCTGGGGGAATCTGTGAGCTGGGAGCAGCATCTCTGCTGTTGGGGGCACGGACTTGGGTTCTGATGCTGTCACTTTGCAGGTGAACGGCATAAACGTGGAAGGCCTGCGGCACTCGGAGGTGGTGTCCCACATTAAGTCCAGGGAGAATGAAGCCAGGCTTCTGGTCGTGGATCCCGAAACAGATGATTACTTCAAGAAGCTGGGGGTGACCCCCACAGAGGAGCACACCAAAGGTGAGACTTTGCTTTCCCTGGGTGACTTTACGCCATTCCCGTGAGTCACCGTGTCATGGGTGGGATTTCAGAAGTGAGGGAGAGTCATGTTTCCCTTCTGTCTCATCCCTTGGTAGTTTCCTGAGCACCACCCAGCTATTTATAAATAGTGAGAATATTTCCTAATCTAACCAAAAAACAATTTGTTATTTTTACACAGTGAATAATTAATTTAGGAACTTGCTGCCATGAAGTGACTGAGACAAAGCGTGGTGGGATTCAGGGAGGAGCTGGATGCTTGGTGAGGGATGCTCGGATGGGACTGGTCTGTCGGGTTGGGGCTGGGAAGCCTCTCTGACGTCCGTTCCTCCAGCCCCTCCATTTTTGGCTGCAGCACCTGCACCCTGGGAGATGGGGTGTCTGGTGTCAGAGCGGGTGGACCCACAGGGTCGGGGGGGAACAGAACGGTCTGCCCGGGGTGCTGACCTGGGGTCTCAAGAGGGAGAGTGCAATAAATCCCCAGTTGCTCTTTGCTCCGGCGAAGGAGCCTGAGGGTGCATCGAGAAATACCAGAGCAAACACCGTGTGCGTGCAGAGGGAAGGGTTTCACGCCACGATGATCACAGGGGCGGCTGTTGCAGGAAATGTTTTCCTTGCTGTTGAAACCTGGCAGAGAAAGCTGCCTGTCCGCTCCCCAACCTGTTGTGCTGCAGCTCCCAGATGGGGAGGGAGCGGGACGCTCCCCAGCCCGTCCTGCCCCCCTCCCTGGCTGAATGGGGAGCTCTGTTTCCCAGTACAGCTCTTCCTTATCTGATCTTGCACCCTGGCTCCCTCGGATGCTCAATGGGGAGATTTTGTCCAAAGAAATGGGTTAAACAATGCAGAGAAGCTCACGGGGCGAAAGCGGTGTCAGATGCTCCGTGTTGGTTCGAGGAGGAGCTGGGGCGAGAGCTGTCTGCTGGCAGGAGCGATAAAGGAGCCCTTGTTCCCCGGGGTGGGGACGTAGCCAGGGCCACGGCTGTGCGGGGAGGGCTGCGGGTGGGTGCTCGAGCCCCTGCCTTGGCTCTGTGGCTCTCGCTGCTGTCTCGACGCATTCGTCAGAGATCAAGAATTGGGTCTGCCTGGCCAGTGACAGTGCCTGTGTTGATGACAAAGTGCTCTGGTTAATTCTGTTTTTTTGCAGGTTAAGAGGAAATAATAATTGCATTCTTTAATCAAACTGCTTTGACCTCAAGCTGACAATTTCAAAGTCTTACCACTGATCCTAAGCTAAACACCTCAGTGTGTTAGCCAATGGGTGCATTTTAAGAGCTACGCAACTTTCAGGATTAAGGAAATAGGAAAATATTTCCAGGCATGCCAAATCTTGACATTACTTTTTTTGAAGTCCAGTTCTACTTTAATATTGCTTGTGACTTGAAGCTTGCTTCTCACTTAAATAACATTATCTTTTAGCTTCTTATGATACCAGAGATTTTAGCATGATTTCTGCTATGAGCTGACTTTCTTCTGATGGCCGTTGCTCAGAGTTTATCGTACTGTGAGCATGAGTTTGATGTTCAATATGACAAAATACTCAAGGATTCCAACACCATAACTGAGGCTTTTGCAC
Organism: Burhinus bistriatus; assembly: GCA_013397275.1. Taxonomy (NCBI): domain Eukaryota; kingdom Metazoa; phylum Chordata; class Aves; order Charadriiformes; family Burhinidae; genus Burhinus; species Burhinus bistriatus. The sequence continues at coordinate 674,399 of VYXH01007651.1, read as the reverse complement.
CAGCACACTCTCGACAGTATGATTTGAGGTTTTTTCCTAAATGCAAAGGTGCCCTGATTTGCACTAGGAATCACTGCAGCTTGCACCGATGCAGCCCACAAATTGGTTCTTCGGAAATCCCAGCCGTATCTGTACATGGTGCAGGGAGACGATGGCTTTGGAGCTGTGCACTTAGCTGCCCTGGGTTTCTGCAGCTGCAAGCTGAATTTGGTACCATGCGCTGCTCTTGCTTCACTGGATTTTGTGTTGCACAGCGACGTGCATCCACATCATTGTCTTCTGCTGGAGAGATGTACAGAGTGAGGGCTTTGCCCCAAGGAGCATTCATGCTCGACATAATTCAGTTATTAATCCTGTCAGAATTAACACATCTGTTAGCCTGGGACAGATGAGACGTGGTAATGCCTTTAGCAATGACTTAATCTTGGTGACTGGCAGCTTATCTGCATAAAATTTGCCATTGTGTGGAATACTATTACTGCAACTTATTGAAAGTGAGGAAAAAAAAAAATAATGCCAGGGTACCTGGGGAGTGGGTTACTTGCCACATGCTGTTGTGACACCACCAAGATGCTGATTTTGGCAAAGAACATTGGGTTGGTTTTTAAGATTTCTGATTAAACAGCTTCTGAAGAAAAATTACTTAACAGTCAAAAAACCAGGAGCGCAATGAATTTAGTGCTCGTAGAAGGAACTTACTTGGTCCCCTTCCTGGAAGGTGTTTTCTTCTGACGAGAACAGGGTGAAATCAAGTGAAGGGGAGACCTTATTGCAGCCTTGGAGTACTTAAAGGGGGCTTATAAGAAAGATGGGGACAAACTTTTTAGCAGGGCCTGTTGCAATAGGGCAAGGGGTAATAGTTTTAAACTAAAAGAGGGTAGATTAGACTAGATATAAGGAAGACATTTTTTACCATGAGTGGTGAAACACTGGCACAGATTGCCTCGAGAGGTGGGAGATGCCCCATCCCTATAAGCATTCAAGGCCAGGTTGGACGGGGCTCTGAGTGACCTGATGTAGTTGAAGATGTTCCTGCTCATTGCAGGGGGGTTGGACTAGATGGCCTGTAAAGGTCCCTTCCAACCCAAACTATTCTATGAAGTCAGGAAAATTGGAAAGTATTTGATTCCAGAAGGGCACAAGGGGGATGAACAGGCTTTTTTGCAGGCTTGGAAGCAGCACAGGGCAAAGTCAAGAGACAAGACATTGAGGTGGTGGGGTGGGCAAGGGAGAAGGCAGGCTTGGGATGACCAGGTGGGTGATGCTGAGGGATGCTTGCGTGGGACCTGAGGCCCGCAATCCCAGCTGAAGCTATTTACTGTGTATTTTCTTTATGTGGTCTATAGGTGTGGTACCTCAGCCCATGACAAATGGATCCGCACAGACTCAGGTGAGTACCTGCCTGTGTGAGGTTGCCCTGATGGCCGGGGTGGCTGGGCAGCAATCCCAGCTTAGCCGAGTTTGGGGGAAAGTGTTGGAGTGATCAAGAGGGATCAGGGGTGAGAGGCCAGGCTTCTGGCATACTGACTTTCTTTCACTCCCACCTGTGACATGTGAGCCTGTCGGGATGACTTGCCAGCCTGCAGAGCAGAGAGGGATGCTCCTAATGTCCCAAAGGCTCATTTAGCTCAGCTTAAATGCTGCTGGCTGATTTTAATTGCTTCCTGCTGCAGCTTTAATTTAGGGGTTGAACGAGGCTGGTTTCAGCCCCATTTAGTCACTGTTCCCAGTGACAGAGGGGGGAGGTGAGTGGCTGCCTGGTGCTGGCAGGACGGGGACTGGGTTCTGTCTGGTGTGGGGGATGCAGGAGAGCAGCGGCTGTGCCAGCAAATCCCAGGTAGCTCGTGTGTGTGTGCACACATTTGTGCAAGATCACTGGCAGGACCCTCCCCTCCAGGCTCTGGTGCTGTCCCTGGACAAGCCAGGCATTGCTCCGCCTTGCGGGACGGCTGGGATGTCTGTCCCCACCAGGCTGGAGCATTTTTCTGCCTAGTTTTTTTTTTCTAATTCTGTTTTTGTGCAAACTGGACTAACATTTTGATTTCTACTAGCTGAATGGAGGATCCACATCTTCATCTCACAGTGATCTTCAAAGTCCTGGGAAGGAATCGGAGGTAAAAACCCCAAACATTGCCCCTCCCTTTTACATAATCTTGTGCGTATGTGCCTTATGGTACTGTGTAACAGTGCCTTTTGCTGCATTTTCAGTTTGGTCTCGCAGACTTGGGTACACTTGTTTCCATCCAACGAGCAAAATCCAGAGTTTTCTTTCATCCCTTACACTGTAGATGTGCATGAAACGGAGCCGTGAGCTGTCAGCAGCCGCTGGTTCCAGCGTGGGGGTGGCCACGTTGCTGGGACGGATTGATAACTCCTTTGGGTGGCTGGTCAGGGGCTTGGGACCCTCGGGGTGACGTGTGCTGTAGCAGCATGAGCTGCTGTCGCAGAGGTGTTCTTTCCCCTCTTTGTCGGGGGGACAGAAAAGCTTGCGGGGGTCATGTGGCCTTTGCCAGCCGCAGCAGATGTCCCGTATTAACAGGTGAGTTTTGGAAGGGTGGGGATGCTTGTTCTGTCCTGGGTCTGGGAGGCCTCGGTGTGTGCTTGTCCCTCTGGGCATCGTGACTCTGCGGAGGAGATGGCACTTCCCCAAACGGGGCAGAGGAGAACGTCAAGGGGTAACGGCAGCAAGTTAATTGGTGCCTCGTTGGGCAGTGACTTGTGCTCAAATAGTTTGAAAGGAGGTGTAAGATGAAAGGATGTCTATGAGGGTTTTGGATCTTAAGTGCAATTATTCTGACGAGCTACAGTGCAGGAGGTGAGGCTGGGAAGCTGGGAGGGCAGGAGGAGCAGGGCTGTGAGGTTTAAGTGCTGCTAATAGGAACAAGGCAGGCTAAAATTTAAAAAAGCCAAGTTGCTTTTAGCTTGGAGCGCAGTGAATTTGTCACAGTGTTCAAAGGAGCTGCACAGGGTGGGAGGAGCATGGATTTGGTGACCTGCAGGGCTGGGGCTGTTCTTCTCTGGTGGAGCCTGGCTGAACACCGCAGCAAAGGGCCAGAGAAGAGGCAGACCTCGCTGCGCAAGGGGAACGAGTGACCAAAAGTAAACACAAGGCATAGATTGGTATTCTCTTGGTGTTATTAATTTAGCAGGGTTTTTTTCTTAACATAATTAGGGGATTTCTAAAGTGCTTAAAAATTTCTTTAGCATGAGGAACGTTTCCATGCAGGTGGTCTGTGGGGTCTCTGCCAGTTCTCAGTGCTTGGGCTGTCCCCTGCCCCGAGATGGCTGAGGGCAGGAGCCTGATGGCAGCAAGTGCTCGTGCAGCCTCCTCTGAGCACGCAGAACCTCTAAAACATCTCAAACGCCAGCTGCGTCCGAGAGCTGTGGCCAAACGCCTGCAGTCTGGCATCTCCGTTTCTCTGTGAGCGTTAAATAATACATGTCCTGATCCAATGGCTGTTGCTTTTGGAAAACCGGGCTGTGTCCCGGTGCCTGAGCCCCGCAGTTCCTCCCATGGAGTCACCTTTGGGCTGTTTGAGAGATCCGCTGTCCCACTGTACTAGAAACCAGAGTCCCTGGGGAGCGGCGGGGGGGTTGCCTGTGGCTCTGCCTCCAGGCTCGTAGCCTGGCATGCTTATTGAGGCCACCGCTCGGGTCACTTTGCATTGGTAAACCAGAGCAAAGCTGGAGCCGTTCTCTTGCAGTGCTGGTGGAAGGCCTGCCCATGGTTAGCAGCAGGGTTTGTGAAATGATTATTTTGGAGTTTTGCCTGCGTGGTAGGGCAGCAACGTGAGTAGACAGGCTTTAAAATGTTTCCTTAAAACTGAAGGTCTTCATGCTGTATGTTTGCCCACTGTTGACATGAGCGTGGTGCTTGCAGAGTGCAGCCGTGCAGCTCCGGGGTGCAGCCACTTCTCCGGCACCTCCACCCTGCCCGGCACAGACTTGGCAAAGCCTCGGTACAGGTGTGATCCGTGAAGCCGAAGCTTTGGATTGCGTGTGCTATAGAGCCTGCTGCTTGCTGAAACCAGTTCTGATGAACCAAGTCCTGGGATCCTGGCCTGTATCAGGAACAGTGTGGCCAGCAGGACGAGGGCAGTGATTGTCCCCCTGTACTCAGCACTGGTGAGGCCCCACCTCGAATACTGTGTTGAGTTTTGGGCCCCTCACTGCAAGAAAGACGTTGAGGTGCTGGAGAGAGGAGGGCAACGAAGCTGGTGAGGGGTGTGGAGCACAAGTCTTATGAGCAGTGGCTGAGGGAACTGGGGTTGTTCAGCCTGGAGAAAAGGAGGCTGAGGGGAGACCTTATCGCCCTCTACAAGTACCGGAAAGGAGGTTGTAGCAAGGTGGGGGTCGGTCTCTTCTCCCAGGTAACAAGCGATAGGACAAGAGGAGATGACCTCAAGTTGTACCAGGGGAGGTTTAGATTGGGTAGTAGGAAAAATTTCTTCACAGAAAGGATTATCAAATGTGGGAACAAGCTGCCCAGGGAAGTGGTTGAATCACCATCCCTGGAGGTATTTAAAAGTGGTGGTTTTGGCAGTGTTACGTTAATGGTTGGACTTGATGATCTTAAAGGTCCCTTCCAACCTAGATGATTCTATGATTCAAGTCCTGGCAGGGACAATGCTTCCCAGACCTGTGGGGTTTGAGGGGCTCAGATGCGGTGCTGGTCTGTCCCCAACAGGGATGCAATGGAATAAAAGCATTTTGGCCGGGACTTTAATTGTACTTTGAGGATGTGGTGGCTATCCTTCACCTGCTGCCCTTAGTGGAAGGGTACCTGGGGTTCCTGACTTGAGGACACACTGCCGCAGTGGCAGTGACTTGAGAAAGGAAAGTTAATTTTCTTATTATAAAAGTACTTTTATTAAGCAGATAGAAAGATGCTGTTTTCAATACAGTTCCCAAAGCAAATCCTGCCTTGACTGGGGTCTGACGGCTGCTGTCCTCCCATGCACCCCCATCCCCGCCTCAGTTAGCCACAGGTGCTCTGGAAGCAAACTGGTGCCCAGGCAGGCGAACACAGGGGGGCCTTGCTGCAACCGCTCCCTGCGACCCCCCAGGCTCACCCCACTTGCTCCCTCATCCCTGCTTTTTGCTTCCACCAGGGGAAGACAAGCAGAGCAGCTTGTTTTCCCTCTGGCAGCAGCTTCTGTGTTTCTGCTTTTCCACTTCCAGCCATGGCAGCCACACATTCTTCAGGCAGGGGCAAAAAAAAACCCCACCACCACAAAATGCAATGTAGTAATTAACTTCGTGGCCACATGGATGCTGCTGCCGCCAGTGAAACCACAGACACGGCACGGGGGAGGGACTTTGACCTTCTGCTCCAACAAAAAACCCCAAACCAACCTACCCCTGTGCGTCTGCTTGTCGTGTACACAGGAGGAAACACCTCTCCCAGGGCTGTGCGGGGTGAAACGCTGCAGGACACCATGGCCATGCTCACGGCGGTGCGGGGGATGCTGCCAGGGGCTGACATCTTTTCCTCCCTTCTGCACACAGGACGGAGACATGGAGAAGAAAGACCCCTTTGAGGAGAGCGGGCTGACCCTGAGCCCAACGGCTGCCGAGGCCAAGGAGAAGGTGCGGGCCAAGCGAGTGAAGAAGAGAGCTCCGCAGATGGACTGGAACAAGAAGCGAGAGATTTTCAGCAATTTCTGAGCCTTGCTGGTGGCTGCCGTCCACCATGCTCCTGCCCCAGCTCGGACATTTCTGAGGTGCCTACGCCCTGTCCTTCGGTGTCCATGTGAGATGCTTTGTGCTCTGCTCTTCACTGGTTGCTTTTACAAGGCGTATTTTAAAGTCCTCTTTTATTTTTTTTTTTTATTTTTTATTATTATTGTTACTCACCAGCAATTCTCATAAGACAAATGTGACCAAAGCTCTCTTTCTTGCTTACTCTTCAGCCTGGCTCTGGCTGCCCGCCGTCCCCCGTTCCTATGAGAAAGGACTGGAAGAGTTTAACTCTTGTTTCTTACCTGCATCATTTAGGCTTCTATTACTTTTTTTTTTTAAAATGGGGTGTTTGTTTTGGTTTTGTGGGTGTCCCAGACTGAGCCCCATGGGATGCTCTGCGCCCCTGTGCAAACATCTTACGGCCTCGTGCCCCCACCGTGGTGGGGTCCTGCAGGGTGGGGTGTACCTGGCACCCCCTCCCCAACACCCCGTCTGCAGCGTTAACTACTCACATGATGGGAAAACGGACAGTGGCTGTAAATTGCTCTTGTTGGCTTTGCTATTGAAATGAAAAACTTTGTTTTGTTGGTTTGTCTTTTGTTTTTGTTTTTTTTTTTTTTTAAATGAAGTCCCATATGTTTCCAGTTAGTTTAGGAACCTCCCTCCCCACCAGTGACTTCTGCCCTGGCAATAAAAGCCCCTTTTTCATCCCTGACAGCTCTGCAGAGGGGAGAGGGCAGGATTTAAAAACAAAGCCCAAATGTCACAGGCTTCACCATTTGCAGCCGTCGATGCGGTGCTGAGCGGCAGGAGAAGGCAGGGAGTGGGGCCATTCCTGCCTCACAGTGTGAGGAGCAGTGCTGCCAGCCTGGCTCTGGCAGCCTCGCGAGAAGACAAGAGCCACGAGATGCTACAAAAACTCTTCGGACAGACTTTTGGAAGCGAGCACACCCCAGCATCTGTTTCCAGGGAGGAATGCAGGGATCCAGCTCTAGCTGGGGGAGTGGGGCTAAGCAGTGGCTGTGCCTGGGTGCTGGGTCCTGCAGCAGGGGCTGGATCCCACCTGGTTTGTTACTTCTAGGCTGGTATGTGATGCCTCCAGCCTGTGAGCATAACTGAGTCTCTGTCTCGCCATCGGGAGGGCGTCCTCCGAAGCTGTGGGGTCTCCGTGGGGCTGGCTATGAAGCAGGCAGCAGTATGATGGAGCGGGCAGTTGTTTTGGCTTTCTATGGTCTCCTTTAAAAACACCCTGCTCTCGGTATTAGCGCCTCAAAAATGTATCCTTAAAACATTACAAATTAGACCCATTTAAGCTCTTTATTACTTGCCTCTGGCTGTAAATGAGGGAAGATGACTAAGCTGAACTACAACATTCTCTCGGAGGTTGCAGACAGAGGTGTTTTACCAGGGCAGGGTCCCCCTCCCTCCCGTGCTCCAGCAGCCCCCCAAGCCCAGCCACAGCAGCTGACTGGTATTTCAGCTCAAATGCCAAAGCAGCTGCGGGGAAGGGACTGGGCACAACAGGACAGTTGAGTGCAAAACCAGTTTCCCCAGCTAAAAGCAAGTGGCAGCAATCACTTGGACATCGTTGACCATTTTAAAACACATGGCTGTGATTTTTTTGCCCTGTGTTACTCCAGCATTGCTGTGTTACAAGCCTGTGGGTTAGTCAGCGTGCTACGGGTATCGTAACGGGTCTTTGTGTATTTCCTAAGTATTGAGCTAGAAGGTGCCTTACAACATTTACTGCTCTCCTTGGCAGCGGCTTGGGGCTCAGCACAGCAGCGGGTCTGTGGGGGTCAGGGGGACTGCAGCAGCAGAGCCAGGACATTGGGCTTGACTGTGGGGAGCAGCTGATGCCCACGGCTGTTAGCTGGCTGGCAGGAGAGCATGGAAAGCCTCAGGGGTGAAGGCGATGAGTTCTCTTTGACGAAAGTTATCTTTTAGGAATGTTGATGGGCTGAAGAGGTTGAAAAATAACAACTTTGGAGAGGAAGTGGTGCAGGTGTTTGGCTATCGGTGATGAGAGCGGCAGGAGGATGACGGCTCAGGATGCGGAGAGGTTTGCCTCCCCTCCAGGACTCTGCCATTAAGACATCTCTTCCCTACCCCACTTCAAAGACAATTACCTGCTGTCTTTTTGATCCCCCAAATATTTGCTTCTATAATCAGTAATCTTTTGAAGGAGCCCTTCTTTTTCACGGTATGCACGTTGCTTCCTGTGCCTGCATAGCCAAACCCCAGGCAGTGCCCCGGTCTGGGTAGGGCAGAGCGTTCCCCATTACACTGACCTAAATGTCGCACTCTCCGATGCATGTCGGAGAGCAAAGACCTGGTTGTAAATACAGTATTTCTCATACAAGACTGGACCACTGTAGTTGATGGGGAGGGGGGAAAGAACATGTAGTTTTGAATGCAGATCAGAAGAAATCAGGTGTGCAAATCTGTACTGATAAGACTTTAAAATCTTAATCTCTGCTTCGTCCATGGAAACTGCTCCTGGTTAAAGCACTTATCGTATTTCAGACATCTTGTAGCTCAGCAGCAATTATTCAGTTCTTGTACATTTAACTTGGGAAAAAAAAAATCAATAAAGTATAAGGCTGTCAGCTGCATTGTAAAAACATAATGTACACTGTAATGTCAGTAATAAACTGCGTTTTCCCATGTACCGAGTACTTATTTGCTCGTTCCTCATCTGTTTGGTAGGGAACTTCAGAGCGGAATTACAGCCTTCTTTAGCACATTATAAACTTTGCTTCCTCCCTTGCCTGTTTAAAGAGTAGCTGAAATTATTCCTTTGAAGCTCTACAATGAAGTCAGCACTGCCCTTTCTTTGAAGAACAGAACAGAGACGGTGGTGGTGGTGGTGTCCCTTCCGTCAGCTTTTGAGGCACACGCTAGCCTGGCTCCTGTGGCTGCTGTAACCCTTGCTGGCACACACAGAACCAAGTCCTCTGCTACCAGGACCCAAAGGTCACTTGTCCAGGCAGTGGCCTCCTCTGATCCTGGCTTGTGAAGTCTTCAGTTATACCTCATTCATGGAAGTGCCCCTCGCTGCCTGGCGAGGCAGGCAGGTTGGCAGGTTGCGTGCTGCCTGCTCTCAGCTGGCAGGGCTGGTTGCTATGGTCTCATGCTTTGGTGAGGTCACCCATCCTCTCCTCCCCCTGCCCTGTGTTGCACAGATGCCAGCAAACCTCATGGGTAGAAAAAACCCCCCACCACCTTTATTAAATGTGTATTTACAAGCAGCAGCAAGTCCCGTAGGACAAAGCATTTCTCTCTAGCTACCCCTGACTGCGGCACAGCCTGCTGCTCCGCTGGGGCATGCTCAGGCATTCACACGGGGGCTGGAGCCTTCAGCACTGACACAGCAGGACTGCTGCACTTTGAAAGACCCTTTTTCCTCTCGAGAGCTCAGCCATTGCCAGCAGCTGCTCCCTCCCCAGAGATGCTGAGCTGGCTGCAGCAGCCTCCTGTTTCCCTGCAGTCACACAGCCAGCCCCGTGCAAAGCACAGCTTTACTAGGGCTCAGCTCTGGGCTGCTGCTGAGCTGGAAGCAGCTTTGTTGCTCTACGAAGACCGGATGATCCCTCAGCGTCTCCTAGCAGCAGGGCAAATGTCTTGATTGAGGCACTCATTGCAGCGAGGATTCACAGGCAGGCAGGTCTGCTGGCCAAAGCCCACCAAGAGCCAGTTTATCTCCCTCCAGAGATCCCTGCAGCGAGAAGAAAACACAAACTTTTGGATACAGCTGCTCAGAGGGATTAAAAAACAGCACGTGCTTTTAAATGGATCCCTTTCGCCTACTGCCTGTTCCTCTTGGCTTCCCAAGACGCCTGGAGGCGGGTCCCAGCCTCCTGCTAAGAACAGTGCTCCTAATCTTTCCTGATCCCTCTGAATTGGGGTGGGGAGCAGAGGACAGACACACGAAGTGCCTGTGGTCATTCTCTTGTGCTAAGGCATGTGCCAGATGTGGAGATGCAACAGACTGCCTGTCAGCTGGCATTTGATACTGAAGATTAAGCATCAGTGAAGGCCAGAATCCAACCATGGTCTGATACTGCTGTAGCCATTAGGCTCAGCAAGGGCCTGTGTAGAAAAGCACCTGGCTTGGGTCATGGTAAATTTGTCAAGCAAGAATTGAGCATCGAGACCTCCAGGTACCTGGCTGCACTAGTAGCGATCGATATATCTGATAGCCAGGAAACAACCAAGTAGCTGAGATGCTGCTGCTGCAGCTCTGTGGGAGAGGAGAAACACCTGCAGAGTAGTCCCCCATAAAGAAGCGAGACCCAAAGCACATTCCCTGAAAATGCTGTAAGCAGGATTGCGTGCAGACGTGGCTCCTGCAGCTAGCTCGAGGGCGTTGGTGTGGATGAAGCACTTTGGGGTCTCAGGCCTCACCTGGGCAGCCAGTCCTCCAGCGCTACCCGAGTTTCCTCAGGGTATCTGGTCTCCTTCTTCACCCACTTCAGCCTGTTTGTGATCCTGTGCACATGGGTGTCCACAGCTAGGAAGGGAGAGCCCAGAGTTTAGGTGGAGGCAGACACACCTGAATGGAGAGAGCACAGCCAAAAGCTGCCTGTCACAGCAAACCAGGTACAGCGCCCTGCATGGGCTTCCTCTGTGGGCTGGCAGGAACACGTAGGTGAAACAGGAGGGGAGGCTCACTCGCAGAACAAACGTGCTGCTTTCTTCCTAGGCCCAGAGCCAAAAGCAAGATGGGATGGTTATCTCACACCGCGCAGCTAGCAACACGCTCACACAATCTGACCCAGCCTTCCTTCAAAGGTTTGTGTGCTCTGATCTAGCAGGCACAGGGCAGCCTGTCCCAGGTTCTCTTCCTCCCTGTGTTTCAGCTGACGTTACGCAAGTTGCAATCTCTGCCCCTTAGTTTACCCAGATGGAAAACACATTTCATAATACCTACCAACACAAGAGGGTTTGTGAGGCTTAAACGAATGTTTATAAGTGCTTTGAGCTAAAAAGCTCTGAATGCAAAGTATATTATTGTTAGATCAGCAGCGATAAACCTGTCTCTATGGCTAATTGGGCAAAACTCAGGAAATTGCTGTAAACAGGAAGACTAAGTCTTGCCTCCTAAATCAAAACTGACCACACAATTATTTGGAAAACAGTTGGCTAGTTTGGCTCCCTCTAGACTTCCCTCCCCCACAGCAGGGAGGGAACAACAGACCCCAAGCGCTGTCAAATCCAGCGCAAGAGCCGCATTTTGTACTGCTGATGGTCACCAGTGGGGCTGCTGGAGTCAGCTGCCGCCTGCACTGACCTTGGGGCTGCGTGCTCGCCATGGAGGCAGTCATTCATCAGGTGGCACCATTCCTAGCTTTCCCGGGGCTCCTCCATTAAGCAGCAAATACTCTTGGAATATTAATCTGTCCCCAGGGGCTCCCAGGCTGGGCAGTCCGCCGGGACCCTGCAGCTGATCGTCCAGCCCCATCTGCCGGCTGCTGCGGGCAGCTCTGCTGCCAGCCATGCTCCCCAAACGAGCATCGTGCAGGAGCGAACCTGCCCTGGGCCTGGCTTGGGCCCATCTCCACCACAGACTTCCTCCCAGCCGATCACTGCTAAAGAACACAGCTCCATGGGGTACAGCTATCCGCTCTCCTAGGCTGTCTGCTCAATAAGCATGGCAAATAAACAAATGTACCTGTGGTCACCTATTACCCAGCCACAGGAACTCAAACAGATCAGAAATTCTGTAGCTACAGATTGCCTGAGACCATTTCTTTCCACAACCCAGCAGGTAATTTTGACTAAGCCCTGCTTCTGCCCTCTTACGGCTTGCCAAACAAAAAATCCCAAATGAGATTTGTTTGAATAGAAGCAACCCTGGAAAAAAATAACGTCAGACTATCCTATAACTATCCTCAAATCACAAAATTACCCCCCCATCTCTTTCACTTGACATCAAAGAGATTTCAAAGCATTATTCTGCTAGCACATCTTTTTGGGTGCCTATCCAATTATGCAATACTTGCATTGCTTACCAGCATCGGAGGGGACGAAGTGACTGCCCTTGGGGATTTCTGCTATCAAATTTGGGGAAAAACAGTAGCTGGATCCATACTTCAATCCTATAGCAACTCATCCGCTGTGAAGGGTTGAGGGTCACATCCTTCACCCACCCAAATACTCTGCAGGTGACTAAACTGAAGTGATGCTATCAGGCTCCTGGGGCAGGCAGTTTACCCAGCTGCAATGCTTCCCCTCTGCCTGCGGAATGGATCAGGCAGGATTTAGGAGAGGAATGGGGAAAACACGGTCCAACATACCTATCCCAGACACACTGTCCCAGGCAATGTTCATGGCTAAGTGGGCCATTTTGGGCCCAACTCCTGGCAGCTGCACCAGCTCCTCCACAGTTCTTGGTATGTCACCCCCATATTTCTCCTTCAGGATGGCTGTCGTCTGCTTTATGTACTTCACCTTGTTCTGGAAAAGCAAGGGGAAAGGCAAAAAATTCAAGTTGCCCGCCAATACAGGGAAAAGAGACAAATAGCTCAGAAAACAGACCATTCCTGAGCATATGTTACATGTGAGGCCACACAATGGAGTTTGTAGAGGGGCAACAGACGTCTTTGATTTCTCCTTGAAAGCAAAATGCTGAGACCTGATTAGCTCTAACCTCCCCTGCACACTCCAGGCACTGCAGCAAACAATCTTGCTGTGAATACAAATTGCTAAAACTGGTGTAAGATACAGCCTTCAGCTTGACTCTAGGGGAAAGATTACCAGGGGGCACGGCCGCAGGCTGAATACTGGCTGGGGTTGTGTCTCCCAGGAGCAGGGCTGGTTCGCACCCACCTCTTGCCTTCATCACCTGCTTTCAGCTCAGGGACTGGCCACAAGTACAGCCTGCAAAGGACAAGCCTGCACCCGCCTTTTGCTCCTCTTCTGGGCCTCTGAGCTGTCTCAGACATCTGCATAGGAACGGAGGGTTCCTCTACGTGCATGTCGGGTGCTGCCGCAATCCTGCACTTACCCTCCAGAATCCTACAGGGTAAATGATCTGCCCAAGCGTCGCATCATCCATCTGCAAAATACTGTCGACTGTGAGACCATGTTGCCTCAGGCGCAGCATGGCAGCTGATGTCACCTGGTCCTTGGTCTGGCTGGAGAGCATCAGCGACAGCAGAACTTGGTAGCGCATAACCTGGGGAAAAGGAGACAGTGAGACACCCCAAAATCTCTGAGAGGATCCAGCTGCCTCTGGGGCTCAGTTCTCCCACCCAGCATCATCTTCAGTCCAGCACATAATACAGACCTACCCTGATTCAGCCATATCCATCTACAAGAGACTGGAAGGCTGCAACAGAAATAATCCATAACCTTTTAATTCTGCCACACAATAAAAGGAGAAAAGAAACACCTTCAGTCTAAGCAGTCAGCATGCATAAAAGGGCAGAGGGCAGCTACTGTCTGCCGGGATCTCAAATCCAAAGACGCCAGTGCTTAGCCACAAAGAGCCAGATAAAACTTTTCCTGATGATGGGATTCTCAGGACACCCCACAGGATGTAAAAGTACAAACACCCAATGATTTTTCATGCAACTTCTGAAGCAGCTGTTGAAAATCCCATTCCTTTCCCACTGGGCTTCAGTAGGAGCGGGGTATCTGGCTCCAGTAAGCTCCTTACAAAACCAAATCTAAAGAACTGGGATGACAGAGACTGGGAGATGAAACACAAAACCCAGATGTTCCTCTGATGCTGTCATGCAGGGTTTAGACCAGACCATTCCCCTCCTATTTTTCAATTGATTTTTCCCCAGATGGGATTCTGTCCCCATCAGAACGAGGAGGAGGATGATGCAACTAACCCGGACTGACCCAGATTAATGTGGGATACAATCCTTCCCCAGCTCTCTTACAAACACAGTTTACAAAACCGCAGGTGCGCCAGGAAAAATCTCTGAGTGCATGGAAGTAGGGTAATCTCCAAGTGCACGGCAATTGTGTGAGGAGCGCTGGTGTGTGCCGAGGGTTACAACATCCACTTTTCCTTGGAAGCAACAACCCTGCTTCCCTAGGGAAGAACAGTTATTTCCGTATCGTGCACCATGGTCCCTGTGGCCCCACAGCTGCACTTGGTGCCAGCCCACATGACTGTGGAGCGTGTGATGTTGTCTGAATCCGGAGTCAAAGCTAATCGTTTTCCCCATGGATCCAAGCCCAAGACATGAGGCCAGCAATAAGGACAGTGTTACATGTGCTGAAGCTGTGCAGCTGTGTCTTCGAGACCCCTCCCTCAGAGCCCAGCAGGCCGCTGTGGAGCACAGGACTCCCACTGCTCCGCCGAGCCTGCCTGCGGGTTATCTCCGTGTTCCCACACCAGCGCTGTGCACGGAGAGCGCAGCCCTGCAGCCCCAGGTCCCAGCACCGCACCATGGCCTCGCTCTGCTTTGTTTTTTGTACTGATGAAAATGGTCCCCTCGGAGGGAGGTGTCATCTGGGGCCTTTGATTGTGTTCCCAGGCTTGGGGAGCACCGTGCCATCCCAGCATGACCTTTCCTTTCAACCAGTATCCCCTTAAAAGTAGACCGCAAGAGGGGAGGAAGCCAACCTACGCTTATGTGCCGCTCTGAGGAGCATAAAAGCAGCCTGGAAAGTTTTTTCTCGGCTCCCCTTGCCTTTTCTCCATACTGTTTTTCCTCTGTATTACAGAGCCATCTTGCTGGATACTTTTCTTGGACTCTTACACAGATTTTTAAGAAAAAAGGGAAATGCCTTCATGCCCTGCCAGCCTGACCCAGAAGACAGAACTGCCACAATACACTCTCAGGGTTTTCACTCCCAAGTCCAAAATCATCCTATTTTTGCCTCAGCTCCTACTCTTGGTTCAGCCTGCCAACTCTTCTGGCAGCAGTTTAAGCAGAGGACAAGGGCCCTTCACAGCTGTGTTTGCTAGCTGGTCTCTAATGTCCAGCATGGGCTGAATGCGAGCAGAGAACATCTCAGAGCACCCACTGCCATTTCACAAGGGCTGCCTGAAGCCAGCAAGCCTGGCACCGGAAAGGCAGTGGCCGACTCTCCTCTAGAGGGTGAACGGTTTCTCTCATATACACACTTCTGCAGTAATCTCTTGTGGTACCAATCCAGCCTAGAATCCTGATACGCCCTGCATTTATTTTTCTGTTCTGGAGACATCTAAAGTGGGACATATCCAGGGGCAATATGAGGATGAGGGAGGCTGGAGGGCTGTGGAAGCGGGACTGTATTTTCACATGCCCATCTGACAGCAGGGCAGCAGAGTGTTGTTACCTGTGGAGGTGCACTGCTGTCATAACACTTCTCCACTCCCATCTCATCGACGGGAGCATCTCTGTTCCTCCTCATTTCCCTGATGCGCTCCAGCTGCTGCCGCCAGTCCCTTGGCTCCCAGTGTGGTCTCTGGGGCTCAGGCATCCCCTGATTGGCACCATTGCCCTGCCCAGATTCATAGGCGATGGCAACGCTCTTCCTCCTCCTGCTGCGCCTCGGGATGCCGGCTGTGCTATGGACCTTGCTCCCTGCAAGAGACGGGAGAGAGATTTTCAGGCCTGAGGCCAAGGGAAAGAAGCCTTCGTCTCCCACCAGAGCCCAGCGTTGGCCCTGCGTGCCAGCATCCACCCGAAGGACCCTGACGAGGGCTGAACTCATCTTCCCCATAGTCCCAACCCAGCAGCAACACCTCACATCCACCCAGCCCTAACTGGAGCCAGACCTGCGTTGAGGAACGGCTGGGAAGGACCTGGGAAACAGG
>VYXH01007651.1:621904-656999 GCA_013397275.1 Burhinus bistriatus | reverse complement strand
TGAGGCGGTGGGCTGAGGGCCGTGGTGTGTCCCCTGAGGCGGTGGGCTGGGGGCCGTGGTGTGTCCCCTGGTGATGTTGGGCTGGGGGCAGCAGCATGTCCCCTGTGATGCTGGGACAGGGTCTGTGGCACGTTCCTGGGGAGCAGAAGGGAATGCTGTGGTGTGTGCCCTGGGATATGGGGAAGGCTGTGGCATGTCCATGGGGGCATGAGGCATAGTTGGGGGGCTGCTGGGTTTGTGCAGGAGGGCAGGGTGCTGGGGCTGCACCAGCACGCAAGAAGCGGGTGTTCTGCTCTGAGCTGGGTTCCAGGGTCCCCGAGGGGCAGCAGGTTGGGGCTGGCTGGGGAGATAGTTTCTGAAGGATGTTGCTGTTGATGTGCCGTTGCTGTAATGGTTGTGCTTGTTCCTGCTCCCCCCTCTTTCTCCTTGCCATGGCAGCATTTGGATGTTTGAACGCTCAGATTCGTAAGTCTTTCCTCACATCTAGCCACTTTCAGCATCTACTTTACAGTGCTGTGTGCTTGTCCATTGCTTTTGGACTGGGAACAAGTACTTCAGCTCACACCCGCCAAAAAGTGTGTGTGTGTTTATACTTCAAAAATCAGCTCAGCGGTTTTAAAATGGTGGTTGCTCTGTGCGAGCTGTGGTGGTGCTAGGCATTCAGAGCTCCCAGAAAATTGTAATCCCGAGCTGCCAGTTCCTCGGGGAGCTGCAGGATGTGGGTGCTGGAGGCAGGAGCAGCGCAGGTTCCTCATGCGTGCAGGCTCCCCTGTTTCATCCCCAGTGTTGGGCTTCTCCCTCATTTGAAACAACTTGAGACACCAGAGCTGTTTGTAAAGGCCATGTTGTGACGGCTGTTACTGGTGTTTTCCTGCTTAAAGATTCCCCTTGGGCCTCCCTTAACAGAAACCGTGTTCTGTATTTGCAGGGGCTCAGCACTGCTTGCTTGTCAGCAATGGCAAAGCCTCAGAGCAAGGATTCTGGACTAAAGGAGAAGTTCAAGAATCTCCTGGGGCTGGGAACATCCCGGGGAAGTTCAAAGTCATCGGAGGGCAAGCAAACAGAGTTCATCATCACTGCAGAAATACTCAAGGTGTGTGAACTCACTGTAGTAAAGGTGGGGATAGTGCCTGGGTTTCATGAGCTGAGAGGGTTGGAAGGAGGTCTTGCTCATTCTCCTTTCTGTTTTGACATTCATGGAATCACGGAATTTTCAGAGTTGGAAGGGACCCCTAGAGATCATCTAGTTCAACTCCCCTGCTGACACAGGAATGCCTAGAGCACATTACTCAGGACTGCATCCAGGCGGGTCTTGAAAATCTCCAGAGAAGGGAGCCTTTTTACCTTAGCTCTCAATTCATTCTCTAGTGAAATGGATGTAAAACTCACCTACTTTGAAGTTACAGCATTTTAGTTATTCAGCGTTTGAATACTTTTGAGATATCTCATAGGATGGTGTTGTCTTATGTTGGGGTACAGGGTGTTTCCTCAAAATGTGTTGCTCTTTTTTTATAGTCTGACCTTGCTGAAGTTTACGTGGTGGCAGTTAGCACAAGCTGGAAACTGTTTTCTATTTTATTAAAACCTTATGGTTTTGTGAAAATTAAAAAAAAAAATAATCCGGTAATTGGTACAGCAAGTCTGTAAGCTGAATAGTTGGCACACAGAGAGGAAAACACATAAAAGGGAGAAGGAGACCAGAATCCCTTCCTGTCCGTGCTGGAGTAGCCAAGCTCTTACCTGCTGGAAGGCCGGAGTGCCAGACTTAACATCTCTCCTTTCTCTGCCCTTCTCCCATGAACTGGGCAAGTGCCACAGCCAGCAAGTTATTAACTTTTCTGAAGAAAATGGGATACTCTGTCCTGGAGGTGAAAAGCTGCTCGGCTCCAGTTCTGTGAAAGTTCTAGTTTTGACAAATCATTTGCTAATGGAAAAAAGATTTTGGAGAAATTCCTGAAACGCTCCAGTGATGACTAATGGTTAGATCATTTTGGACAAATGTGTAATTCATTTTTCAGTGGTTCATGATCCCCTTTGAGAAATGGGTAAGTGTTTCTAGTAAGATAAACTGTTAGCTTATTTCTACATTTCTTTCCAGGAACTGAGCATAGAATGTGGATTAAGTAATAGGATACGAGCAATCAGTCAAATTTGTGAAGTGGCAAAAACTAAAAAAATTGAAGAGGTAAGTTTCAAAGTGTTCAGTGAATATTTGAAGGATGAACGTTTAAGCAAAACAGCTCTTAACCTATTGTAAGAGGCTCCTGTAGTTTAGACTGCCTTTTAAAATTGCTAATCCCAGAAGCTGTTTTGTGCTGTCCAAACCTGTAAAAGGATGGCTCACGTGCCAAGGAAATTAGTCTTGTACAACCTACCAACTGTGGAGCAGAGAGGACGTAGCTGACGGGCTTCCTGAACTGAATGGAAGGAGAATGCTGGGAATATTCAGGCCTGTTCAGGACGGTTCATGGGAGATCATGTTAATCCCGTAGAAGAGGTGTTTGCTAGCTCCTTCTGTCTTGTTAATAAGCAACCTCAAATTGGTTTTAAACTCATCATGTATTTGGTGAAGGTTTCTACACAAATACTCACACTGGAGTAAGTGTGTGAATGAAGAACTTCAGTTAAGTTACTGGGGTGCAAGTTGCCACATAGGATGGGATTTGGTGTCTCTCATGTGGTTCATCTGAGCTTATGACTGGGCAGGTGAGAGTGTCCCTCAGAAAAGAGAACTCTGGACATGAAATATCTGGAGATTTTGTTTGTTAACTTGCCATAAATAATGACTGACCTACGGGGTAAAGATCCCAGAAGCAGCTTAACTTTCCTACTACTGCCTCTCTCCTCTGTTTTCAGCATGCAGTGGAAGCAATATGGAAAGTGGTAGCTGATATGCTCCAGCCAGAGCGCCCTGTTGAAGCCAGACATGCTGTTCTTCATCTGCTAAAGTCAATTGTTCAAGGACAGGTGAAAACAAACAAACTGTAGAAGAAACACTACACTTAAACTAGGGTTTGTGCAGAGTATGGATGTTTCTTATTTTGGTTGTGCCAAGTAAATGAGAAGAGGAGGCATTTAAGTTTAAGTCTTGGTTTGAGCTCATAGCAAAACTTTTCATACAACTTGTAGAAAACTTTTCTGTTTTGGGGCAATGTTCTTGAAAAAGAGGAAATACTTTGAGCTAGGTTCAGCATAGTACAGTGAATTTTACATGGTCTTTGTCCAGATCTATTAGTCCTAGTCTGCAGCTGTTCATGGTGTTTCAGCATGTCGAGTATGCAAGAAGTTCTGTGTGAGATGCTTTTCTAGCTTGGCCAAGCTAAGCATACTGTTGTGAATTCTTCAGATTTCACAGTGTGCTATACAAATGTAAGACTGCATCAGACCAAAGTTCTAGTTTTCAGTATTCTGAAAAAGTAGGGGTAGATGCTTACAAAAAGAGTAGGCATTGATTCTGGTTTGTTGGATTGTTTTTTAAATACACTGCTGGCAGTGCTGTCAGTTGCTGTGTCCACGGATTTCTTTGGGTATTGGATGCTGTCTGTGTGTTGCTGGACAAAATGCCTCCAGCCCTGAGTGCTGATATAACAGATTGAGAAGACCTGAGCCTGTGTCAGTAGCCAGTGGAGGTTGGAGGTATTTTCAGGAGACTTTCATAGGCCATAGGAGAAGAAAATAATTTCAAGCATGAAGATTACTGTTATAGACTTTGATAATGTCCAGGCTTTAACTCTGTTTTTTCATTGGTGACACTGTTATTCCTCCCCCTGGCTCCCTCTTTTGTTTTTTTTTTCTTTTTAAAGGGTGAGAGATTAGGGATCCTCAGAGCACATTTTTTTAAGGTTATTAAGGACTATCCCTCCAATGAAGACTTGCATGAACGGCTTGAAGTGTTCAAGGCTCTAACAGAGAATGGACGGTACATCACCTACTTAGAAGAAGAGTTAGGTGAGTATTGTCTCTATCCTTCTTCCATTTGGTGGGAATTAGTCAAGGGACAGGCATTCAGTGATATGAGAAAAAGGTAGTGATAAACTTCTGGATAGAAAGCATATTGTAACAATTGCTTTTCCTTCTTTAGCTGACTTTGTACTACAGTGGATGGATGTTGGTTTGTCTTCTGAGTTCCTTCTGGTTTTAGTGAACCTTGTGAAATTCAATAGCTGCTATCTGGAAGACTATGTAGCTGACATGGTCCAGTAAGTTGTTTTGTTTGTGTTTTTTTTTTTTTTTAACTCCTACATGCTTATTGTTGGTAAACTACAGGAGAAAGTTGCAGATCAACATACAGATAAGCGAAATATTTTTTATCCGATCTGGATCTGTTCCAGGTCATACCTGACATATCTGACAAATATTTAATTTTCAGTTCTTACAGTATTCAGATCTGTTTTAGTTTAACTGCATGTGCTTTCCCCATTTCATGTGATGGACCTGATTGCATTGCTTAGTCTCACAAAGGGTCTCTGTTACTGGATTAGTGTAGGCACACTGAGTTGCATTTAAGTGCAACTTTAAGCTAACTTTATAAAAGTGGTTGTAATGTTCAGTGTCTCTAGGAGTATTATCAACAATGCTGCAGGAAGGGGAATGATGAGTAAAATAACATGCCAATTTGCTTGTCTGTTTGGCTCTTTGTAATTTGCCTAAAATCGTATTAAGCGAACAATTATAATTAAATGTTCTTTCCTAACAGCAAGATATGCCTCTTGTGCATTCAGACTTCATCATCTGTGGACATAGAGGTCAGTAATTTGTCTCTCTTAGTACTTTAGAGTTCTTTGAAAACCTTTGAAACTGTAACTTTTGCAAACAAAATCAGATCACCAGACTCTCCTCTCAGTTTATTCTCATCTTACAGGAGAGCTAATACAATGTTATGAAGTATTTGTAAGCCATTGGATGTCATATGCCAATAATAATTTTATTCTAAAACAAACAGAGCGTTGGTAGATTTCATAAGGGAATCGATTTTTCAACAGTGCTTTTTATAGTTTACTTTCCATCTTGCAGTGATTTAAAAAAAAAAAAGGACATCTGTATCCCTTGTGACTTCCAGAAGATTTCCTGGTCTGCCAGGTTAGAATTTGACCTGCTTTATTCCTAGAGAAGTGTATAACCATTTTGTCGTTCTCTTTCCCAAAGATTTCCTTGCAAGTCCTAGATGCAGTTGTTTGCTATAACTGTCTGCCTTCAGAGAACCTGCCAGTATTTATCATCACTTTGTGCCGTACCATCAATGTGAAGGAGCTCTGTGAGCCATGCTGGAAGGTCAGAACTTTCTTGTAGTTTTGTTTTTTAATGAGTTCACTGTTTTGGCCTCAGAGATGAAGTGTCAGATGTGCCTGTCCACATCTGCCATAAATTTCAGTTTTATTTTAAAAGTAAATTAAATTTCAAGCATTAAGAGATCAGCACGTTGTTAGTGTAAGTCCTGTCATGTCCATGGAATTTACCCATAGTTTCCTCTCAGCTGATGTGACAGGCGTCTCTTGTGGCATGGTAGTGGCTGGAAACATTTACTTACCATAAGTGGGCACGATCGGCCAGCTAACTGCATATTTAGGCTGAGTGTTTTAACAGTTGGATATTTAAGTGTTCTCTTTGAATTTGCAGCTTATGCGCAACCTTTTGGGAACTCATTTGGGACACAGTGCCATCTACAACATGTGCAGAATCATGGAAGACAGGTAAAGAAGGTATCTAACAAAACCCAAGGAATTCACTAGAGGTTCTGTTGAGATACATAGGGAGTCACTGACCTCAGTAGAACAAACTGAAGGTTCTGGTGCTTATAAGTGAATTCTCTTCCTAGTTATACTGCTGAAGTGCTACTTTTTTGGCTTTTCTGAATTTAATTTTCCTTTCTTTAAAGTGGTACTATATGTTTTTCTGCTTTTAATGTTTGTAAATTGCTATGCAAGGCTCTGCTGTGTAACAGCTGAGAATTGCATTTGTGACAGTGTATATTCCTATTCACTTTTGTATGCTAAAATAATTGTAGCATGGTCTAAGACTTTTCTTCCATCTGTTTTTAGAGCTTACATGGCAGATGCAGCGCTGCTGAGAGGAGCTGTGTTCTTTGTTGGGATGGCTCTGTGGGGTGCTCATCGCCTCAATTCACTCAAGAATTCCCCAACTTCAGTGTTGCCTTCATTCCTTAAGGTAGGATAGGATGCTGGGGGAACTTTTCAGTCAGGTATACATCTGCACCTGCACAAATTTAGAACAAAAATGTGGTCCCCTACACCACATGTATGCCTGACAGATTAAAGACAGCAATTGGGTATGGGGTGAAGCATGGGGAAACAGTGAAACAACAACGGATTTAAGTTTGAGACTGAGGCCTCCTTCTGGAATATCTTTGTTGGCCAGAAAAGCAGTCTGAATTCTTTTTATCAAATACCTACATTGTGGGTACTTTAGCTTAAAAAATAAAAACAAAGCAAAAACTTCACCCTGTCTAGTGTGTACAAAAAGTGAGGGACAGTGTCTTCAGGCACAGCCTCAGAGCTCTCTTAAATTTTTCCCATCTAAGTTCATCAAGCAAGAATTACTAGCTTTAACCTCGTGTGTCTGCTCTGTAAGATGGGACTGTATTTGACATCTGATCTACAGCTGTTTGCAAGAGTGCATAATTGCACTTTATAAAATGGTTCTTTGCTTTACTCTTTGTGTGTATAGACTTGAATATATTTATCTCAGACCTTCAGGCCAAGTTCCTAATTAGTAAGGCATGTTTCATTTCAATTTAAGAGGATTTCTGATCACTGCTCTCCAACTCTTAACTGACTGAAATGCTTTGTATTCCAGGCCATGACGTGTCCCAATGCAGTTGTGTCTTATGAGATAGTTCTGTCCATAACACGTCTAATAAAGAAGTATGGGAAGGAGCTGCAAGCTGTAACATGGGATATCCTTTTGGACATCATGGAGCGATTACTGCAACAGCTGCAGGTAAGCATTGAGCCTGTCTTGATGTGCTTTCAATCAAAAGACCTCGCCATAAATATTTTTGCAATCGATCTCCTGTTTGTCCACTCTAGTGAACTTTGAAGCTGAATGAAGGTTTAGCCAAATTCTCAATACTGTGCTTCTCTACCAAGTTTTCTGTTTGTATTTAAAAGTTGGTACTTTCTGGTAAGATAGAAGTCTTTTAGGAATTTTTTTTTCCTCTGTTTTAGAGTCTGGAGAGCCAAGAACTTAAGTCCATTGTACATGATCTTTTGACTACGGTAGAAGAACTCTGTGACCAAAATGAATTCCATGGCTCTGAAGAGAGATTTTTTGAGCTGGTGGAAAGATGTGCTGATCAGAGACCAGTAAGATTTTACTTATTATTGTCTTCCTTTGTTGCCCGTTGAATCCGTTTTGTTAGTACAGTTGGAAGTTGGGAGTCCTAAAATAGCAAGTGGTCAGAAAATCACAGCAAGGACATATGAGCCTTATTCTTGGGGTGGGGGTTGGGGGACTGGATATATTGTATTTGCTTATACGCTAAAAAAAGTAAATTCTTGATCTTTCCATGAAAGGAATCTTCTGTATTAAACTTGATAACATACAGAGCTCAATCCATTCATCCTGCCAAAGATGGCTGGATTCACAACCTGCAGATGTTAATGGAGAGGTTCTTCAGGTAAGAAATCATAACTTTGTGAATACAAGTCACTTTCAAATGTTTCTTGCCACCTTTTCATGTTAGATAATTTTGTTTTCTGAAGTTTTAATGTTAGTAGATGACTGCTAAGACGTATGGTAGTTCCAGGGCACAGTGCATGAAAGGATTTTGTTTAACAGAAGAAAAACTTTCCACTGAGTTATTTATGCTGCTTTTTTTTTTTTTTTTCCTTTATTTTCTATTGGATGGTGCTGTTCCAATTAGCTTAGGCAGCTATGTGTTCCAGTGCAGAGCACTTTGTAATTCTGACACCGAACAAGACTTTCCTGTTAAGCATCAGGATTGCATATGGTTATCCAGTATTAAAGTTATCTGGCTTTGAATTGGTACTCCTAAAAGTATTCTTGTGCTCTAAAATACCAACATACAGCAATAACAAACTTCTGTCTCATCTCTGAAGTGCTGCCAAAGAGCAACTCTTCCTCGGTGCCTTACGTTTGGTTTTAAATTTGCACACCAGAGCACTTGTTCTTCTCACGTGTGCTTCCTAGTTTGGATTGGAAATGGGAAAACTGCAGTCATAGGTCTCCAGAAGTAGTAAAAGCTAAACTGGGATTCCAGTTTCCAGTTGTTCTTGAATCTGATTATGTATGTAGAGACATTAACTGAAGGCTCTCTAGCAGTTATTGTTCTAATTCTTAAGAAATGTCTTAGTTTACTTTAGTTTTACTTTCCTTTTCTCTTCTGCCCCCTTCCCTAAATGTCAGCAACTTTATTTTATTCATCTTGAATTTGCTCTTCCCATTTTTAGGAATGAAAGTCGTAGTGCTGTTCGTATTAAAGTTCTGGATGTCTTGTCCTTTGTCCTGAGTATTAACAGACAGTTCTATGAGGTTTGTGTTTATCTGTTTCTGATGATCACACGTGAGACCTTAAGTGGGTGGGAAGGGCTTTGGTGAAGCATGTTTTATGGTGTGCTTCAGGTCATCTCTGCCACTGGGGAGCGCACAGAACTGTCATTTAGATGTTGCACACAATAGTCATGTTTCTTTAGGATGCTTGTAGGAGGACTTGCCTTTTACTTGTCCTTGGTTGGATACATGTATGTGCAACTTGCAGTGGGAGCTGCTTGTGTTTTGCTTCCCTGTTTTAAGGTCATTAATTCCATATACATTTTGTTTTGGAAGAAAGGAAAGTGCATGTGAGAGATGCAGAGTTTATTTAAAAGCTTTGTAAAAAGATGAGGTCTGGACATAATCTGATGTGAACAGATTGACTTGTCTTGGTGCTTGAAGTTTAATTGCAATCCAAGATGGAAGCTGTCTGAGAGAGGAGTTACAGAAGAGCTCTGGGGGTGTCTTCAGCTCCTTGGAATGTACCCAGAGTGTCAGAGGACAGGAAGGGACAGAGGTGCTTCTTGGATTCCTCCAAGATTTGTGAAAACATGATGCTGTTGCATGTTTCCCCTCTCTCTAAAAAAGCCAAGCCCTAGAAATCCCTTGTCAACAGTCTGTTTAAGCCTGGGCTACCAAGTCTGTAGGATAGATGAAAACTGAAGCATCGAATCCAGGTGCAACAAAGGTGATAAATATTTGGAGGGATGGCGTACAGAAATACTTAATTGGGTGGAAGAGGAAAGATCAAGGAACCAAACAGTTAGTTGAGGAACAAGCCTGATAGCAGAATATCAGTGTTCTTTTGTTTGTCATTGTTTGTATCTTTAACATGCTGATTGAACAACTGATGGGAAAATGCCAAGGCTTATTAAGGTCTGTCTTCTTGCAGGAAGAGCTGATAAACTTGGTTGTGATATCTCAGCTGGCTCACATTCCAGAGGATAAAGACCATCAAGTCCGAAAACTGGCCACTCAGCTACTTGTAGACCTGGCTGAAGGCTGCAACACACATCACTTTAACAGCTTGCTTGATATCATAGAAAAGGTGAGGCAGAGTTTGGTCAGTTGTAAGTAGCATCACCACATCTTTTGCTGGATCGTCTTACTGTGACTGTGGAGACTAACCTGTGACTGTTACCAGTTGCATGGCTTAGCAGGATGTTGTAAACAGCTGGGTTTTGGAGCATGCAAGTCTGAAGTGCAGAGCGGAAGGGAGCTTTGGAAACCCTATCAATACACATCCAAGCTACCTGACAGGGCTGGCAGAATTTCCAGCAAGGATAACTTGCTGTAGTCTTTCCTGATCTTCCAGGATGGAAATAAAGAAAAGCTGTATTGCAGATTTAAACCATATATTGCTTCTCTTTTTAAAAGGTGGCTGCACATTCTCTCTCATCTCCTTCTGAATTGGAAGAGAGGGACTTGCTATCCTATTCAGCTTCTTTGGAGGATGTCAAGACAGCAGTTCTTGGACTCCTGATAATTCTTCAGGTGAATGCTGCAGAGCATTAAACTATTCTTCAGAATAGTCTTCTGCTAGACTCTGCTTTTTAGATAACTGTTCTCTTACTATTAAATATTCCAACTTTTGTTTTATCCACTTAGTATTTTCTTGGGTTTGGTCATTCCTTTTGCTTTTGGGTACTGTATGACTGTTTGCTAAATGTTTTGTTTTCTTAATTTCCATTGTACAATGTATATGAACACCTTTCCATGTGTGGAGGGTAGATGTGTTCGTAAACTAGCAGAAAAGGCGTTCATAACCTTAAATAGATCCATTGTGTTTGGGTAGCATGTCCTGAGACATGGTTTTTGCTGTGTTTTTCTTGACTTCAAGAAAACTGAGAAGAAAACTGTTCTGAATGACAAGTGTCAGTCTACCTTTTGATTTGTGTTTCTGTTCCTCTGTAGACAAAACTCTACAGCTTACCCTCCAGCCATGCAATGCGGGTGTACGAGATGCTGATTCACCACATCCAACGCCATTATATATATGCATACAGCCTTGCTGTTGCTAGCAGCATCAGATTGCAGGTATGAGCAGTAACCTGTGCTTTCAGGTCGAGAGCTGCATGCTGTCTTTGGAATTCTTGGGTAGCAGATGGAGAATGTAGGCTCTAGAGCTTGGCAGAAGCAGAATTAAATGCTTCTTGGCTAATAGGAGCGCATATATGTACTGTAACTCCAGAAGTGATGCCTCCTACAGAACTAGCCACAGCATCTATTAAAAATCCCTTTGTACTTGCAAAAGTGTCACATGAGGAGGTGGGAGAGTATTCCACTGGCTTGGGTTTTGAGTGATGCCAGTGTCTTCTCTGTGTTACAGGTATTTGATTTCCTGCTGATGCTTCGAGCTGACTCTCTCCACCGTCTTGGCCTTTCCAATAAGGATGGAGCAGTGAGGTTCAGCCCTTACTGTCTGTGTGATTTTGTGTAGGTTTCTTACTGCATTAAGCAGAAGCTGTTTTCCAAACTATTTGGTATTTTTGCACAAGCTCAATGGTCCATCAGTGGCAATCTGCAGTTTTTCTAAATCTTACAAATTCCAATGAATCAGCTGCTAGACAAGTCTGTAGTTACAGCCTAGGATTGTCTCAACTAATAACTCATTGGTGAATTGTTCTTACAAATCACTTACCTACAGAGCTCTCAATCTCACACATGAAATTTTTGTTCCTGCTCACAAAACTTCACAAAAATATTAGCAGTTTCCTGCCTGAAACCAGTTTTCACATTGAGGTTTGACTGAATGATTTGTACAAATCTGGCTATTTTTAATTTTATAGCTTGGTCTGAAGTTCTTTGTGTAACATGCCCCAAAAGATATCTTCCTGAATTTGCTAGGGGCCTGGATAGAAAAATCCTTAACCTGACCAAACTGACTCATTGCTGTCCGTCTACTGGGAAATCCTGTGGTGTTTAATTGAAAATGCAATTTATATTGTTATTTGGTCATTAAACTGGCTAGGGGAGCACTGTAGGTCACATGAATAGGTTGTTCTGATCTTGATTTTACATTACGTATATTTTTCTTCATTTCAATGTTGTAGAGAAGCAGAGAAGAGAGCTTCTGAGAAAAAGCCTACTGGTACGCTATCTCCGCCTTCAGGAAGTCCCAGTGTGCCTTCCCAGAATGCCACCGTTCGTATAGGACATCTGCCATACTCAATGGTCTTTGGTGTCCTTCTGCAGTGTTTGAAGCAAGTACGCCCACTCTTAATGACAGTTGTCGTCTTCATGTGAAATACGTCAACTTAAACCAGCTGGCTAGAGAATTCTATCCCAGAGTATCTAAATAACATCTGAAAAGTAATATGTAAATCCTCCCTCTTGGGCAGAATCTGTGTGTAATTGTGCAGCTTTACAACCACCAGTGGGAGCACCAGTTCAGCTCTTCAGAAACTAAGCAAAGCTTTCATTTCACTCCGCTTCAGAGCAGACAAGGGCAAAAAATGTGTTTCTTAAACAAAGATCAAATAAGTCATCCCGTTTCTGAAAGGGCATTTGAAACTAAAAGAAACCCTCTTACTGCAAGCTTTTGAAGTATTTTGAGAATTGATAAATGTTTCAGTCGCTAATAAACTGTAAATATAAATGGTTCAGTAGTATTGTAGTGGACATAGTTATGTGCTGAGGGGTTATATTGCTCTCGAGGTTAATTTGTGCTAGTGGTTAGAAGTGAATTCTGGCTCTGTCTTTTCAAGCTCAGTGAGATTTGCATACAAATTATCTTCAAGTTTGCAGTGCCAATATTGTACCTAGAGCTGGATGACAGACAGGAAGTAACTTGTGACAGCTGAATGCCGCTTCTTTTTATGTAGCTACCATGACAAGATGTACATCTGCCTAGGAAATGGCGTGTTGTCTGAAGTTTGGTTGGTCTTACTTTCAAACTGAACCGAAATTGTAGAAAAATTTTCCACCTTAACTTTTTCTTTCTTTCCAGGAGACAGACTGGAAGGTGTTGAAGTTGGTCCTCAACAAATTACCTGAATCCCTCCGCTATAAAGTGCTATTTTTAACCTCTCCTTGTAACATAGACCTCCTGGCCTCTGCACTGAGCTACATGGTAATACCATGCACCCTACTGATGTATAATCACCAGACCCTTAGTTTGCTTGAGAGTTGGTTGAGTTTTGGGGTTTTTTTTGAGCATTTGAGTTTTTTTTCCTTGGGGTTTTTTGTTGTTGTTGTTTTTTCTTCAGTTTAATATTTTGAAGATTAGCATATTGGTTGTCAATCCTCAGTCACCTTCCCTTTTTGTGAGGGTTGTTTTAAGTACAGAATTAGGTAATAATGAGTACTCTTTCTCTATGTATGCATGTGAAAAGGGAGCTATGGGCGGTGCTTGTCTACTGCCTTTTTAGAGAGCATTTTTAGCGTGAGGTGTTTTAACTTACTGTGTGATGTATCAGCTGACAGACAAAAAGACTACCGACAGGCTTCATGGTACCCCAGAAGGCTTTTCTCGCACCGATTTGCATCTGGCTGTAGTCCCAGTACTGACGGCTTTAATATCATATCATAATTACCTGGACAAAGCTAAACAGGTATGGGGAAAGTAAGAGGGTGTAGGGGGGATGAGGCCTGAGCCTGTATGGTAGAGCAGTTTCTCATACTAGCTGATCAGGAGACTTAAGTGCAAGGTAACACTGCCCGTTTCTGTTATAAAAAGCTTAATCTACTGTATCTAGGGTCGGGTCAGGGGTGAAAAAAATACTTTGCTAACTTTGTGCAGCAGTAACTGTCCAGTCAGTTGGGTTCACTGTTCTTCATCCATACGTGTCCCTGCTCACAGGTTGCTGGGTGACTTTACCTTCTGCTGGAGGGCCCTGATAACCATAAAAATTCTGTTTAATCAGAAACTTAAATATTAATTTCAAAAATGTCTACTTGGTTAAAGTCCCATCTTAAGATTTTGGCCTAGAATAAATGCAACATTATTTAGGGTTCTGTGTTAGTGCACTTTGGATAAGAACTCATATGCATCATACACGCCTTGCAGTAGTGATACCTTCCAAGCCATTCTGAAATACTAACTGAAGTCAGGAGATGGTACATCAGACGTTTTCTCTTTCGCTGTATTATGACTTTTTTTCTTTTTTACTCTTCTAGCGTGAAATAGTGTATTGCCTGGAACACGGTCTTATTTATCGCTGTGCAAACCAGTGCGTTGTGGCACTCTCTGTCTGTAGTGTCGAGATGCCCGACATCATCATAAAGGCACTTCCCGTCTTAATAGTCAAATTAACCCACATTTCCGCTACAGCCAATATGGCAATCCCTCTCTTAGAATTTCTTTCAAGTAAGTTGTAATGTTCTTTTACTTTTGATCTTCTATAGTTGTAAATGTATTGTTGGTGCTGAATATAGGTATTTTGATTGTGTTAGTCATATGGAATGCATTGTAAGGGTTTCTTGGTTTTTGGTGATGCCCTTGCTCCATCCTCAAGATATAAATGTTTGATCATTTCTTGTTTGTTACTGTTTTTCTACTTAAAGCACTTGCACACACTGAAGAAAGAGACATGCTTTGTGTAGTGCAGCCATACAGTGATGGGAAATATGAAGCTGCTTTCTTCGCCTTGCTGCTTATAACTTAAATAGCATGAAATTATACCATGATGTTAACTTCCATGTCAGCTGATGATTTAGAAGAAACAAAACAATTAAAATTAAACTGAATTGTGATCTTGAATACTTTGTGTTCAGACCTCACCTGTGTTGGTTTTCTTCTTGAACTGTTCTAGCTCTAGCAAGGCTGCCTCACCTCTACAGGAACTTTGCAGCAGAGCAGTATGCCAGTGTGTTCGCCATCTCCCTACCATACACAAACCCTTCCAAGTAAGTTCATAGCAAATGTGCTTCTTCCTCATCTGTAAAATTAAGAGAATGAGACATGGTTTTTTTTGTAGTATTTGGGTCAAGGTTATTTACAGAATATTGCTTATTCTGCTATTTCCAGGCTTTTTCTGAAGAAGGGACATATTCACCTTGGACAGAATACCCGTTTTTCTTAAACAGAACTTTTAAGCTTTTTTTTCTTTATACTTACAGTAGGTAAAGGAACAGTTCTGTTTCTCAGATTGAAAAGTCCTTCTGTTCTGGAATGGCATCATAATGCAGTATTAAACTCTGTGGAGATCTTTCTGCTCTTTTAGGTTTAACCAGTACATCGTTTGCCTGGCCCATCATGTGATAGCTATGTGGTTCATTCGGTGTCGCCTTCCCTTCCGAAAGGACTTTGTCCCCTATATTACAAAGGTAATGGACACTACTGAATCAAACAGTATATAATAAAAATCATGACTTAAAAACTGGTTTGAGAAGTTTAAAGGTTCTGTTTGAAGCTAGAAAAATTCTACTTTACTTGTCAACATCTTTTTCAAAACTGACAGTGAGTTCTTGTGCACTGGCGCATGACTGTAGTGTTTCAGCTGCACAGCCTAGCCCTTCAGACTGTTACCTGTTTGTCTCAATCGGCAGGGTCTGCGCTCGAATGTCCTCCTTTCCTTTGATGACACGCCTGAGAAGGACAGTTTCCGGGCTCGCAGTACAAGCCTGAATGAGAGGCCAAAAAGGTAAATTATATGACTCCAGCAGGGTCTTGTGTTCCCTGTTCTAGTGCTCACACTCTTCCCTTTGTTTTTCTGAAGGAGGCTGGGTCTGGTTATCCAAAATCTGACAGTGCATTTAAGCAAGGAAAGTAAACCTCTTTAGGTCAGGGGATTGGTAAAAGACAAACTTAGATTGTTAAGAAGCTGGAATCAAACCAAGCTGACAGTCTGATAGTATGTATGAGGGCATCACTGGCAGTTCTGTAAGCCTTTGCAGTAAGGTGTGGGGCTTTTTGTTGTTAATTTTTAAAAATCAACAGTTCTTTCAGGTTGATGTGTGTCAGTACAATGCTACCAGAAGTAATAGAATACCATGTTCATATTGATAGTATTAACTCCTTTTGATAACTGATCTGTAATGAGTATTTACATGATTGCCAGAGAAATTGTGATTAGCAACCTGTATAAATTGAGAGAGCCAATGCTGTGTTTTTCCATAGTGTTATCTGTCAAGTCAGCGTGCTGGGTAGCAGACAGCTGCCTTCTGTGTATCTGGATGTCCTGATCCTTTTTTTTTTTTGAATCTTGAAGCCATTATGTCAGTTTTAAGCAAAGCGTAATGTCTTTAGAAGTCAGAGCTATCTTACCAGCAGTCTTTCAAAGTAACATTTGCCGAGATAGGAAAATAGTCCTTGGAAGGCATTCAGGGTTTCTCTAATGTCCTTTTACCTGCAGGGCTTACCTAAATTGGTTCACTTAACTTGCTTCAGTGTTAATGTGCAGTAAGCATACAGTGGCATTTGAACCCTGGGGAAAGTGCCTCTACTTTAACTGCAAGGCTCAATGAGTATCTTGCAATGAAGAAACACCATCCCTGCCCTAATGCTGTAGCTGTAAACCCTGTTTTGTGTTTCATCTCTCCCATCTCCTCCTCTTTCATTCAGAAGCTTGGAAGAGAAGCCTTTTGACACTTGTCTCTCAAATTAGAATTTCAACTAATCTTTTTTTTCTCCAAAAACCTGTTAAATTCTACCAGGTTGGAATACTACTGTATCTAAAGGCTTTTGCAAATGCTGCTGGATCACTTTCCACAGAAATCTCTGCTAAGAAGTGTGGGCTGTACTCAGACAGCAGCCCAAAACACCAGAATGGCAGGATGCCACTGCCTCTGAATCTGAGCTTGGATTCTGGCCAAGTGAGAGAAGGAAATAGCTTCGAGCAGATATCTGTTTCCTTGCTTGAGAAGCTCGCGTGCTTGCTATTTACTCCTTAAGTCCAAAGAATAAGCATTTATGTGCCCTAGCTGAGGTGCTGGGTGTTCCAAGAGACTGAGATCCCAACGGCTCCCAAGGTTGCTGAATGGCATGATGTTGGTGTAGGTGATTATCTCAGAGTACGAGCCTGTGCTCTCTGCAGTCACGTCTCCAGTTGTGGCCAAAAGTGATCTGTCAGAGGTTGCTGGGAGAGGAGGGACAAATAAATTCTGATCTCTCTAGGTGGCTATCTGAAATGTAATAATTCATTGAAAGGAGGGTAGCAAATAAATCATGTTTAGAAAGAGCCAGAAGGGTTAAATTAGTATCTGCATTTTATATGTGGGGATGTGAACTGCTGGACCAACTGTTATGTCCAAATTAGTACTGGCCCAGGCATGCATCTCAGCTGGGACTAATTACAGTGCCTCTTAGATGTTAATTACTGTCATCTCCCACATATGGTTGGCACCTGACAGTGTAAAGGCTTATCTTCCTTTCTGTTCCAGTTGAAAGTCAAGTGGGTTACCTCGAGGCACCTGAAATGAGATAGCTTGTTTGACAGAAAAGCATCATACAGTCGGCAACAGCTAAGAAGATGTTTGTCTTCTTGCCCTTTCCTTTGTGCAGTGTGAGCAGGATCAGTCTCGTCTGAGTCTGCCCCAGTGTCTTGAGCAGAGCTAAGGGGCACCTCTGACTGGCCCCAGGTGTTTTTGAGATTTAGGGGAGACGCTCAGATTTGGGCCAGGCCTAATAGAGGTAGAGATGGCTGACATATTCCTGTGTCTCTTAGAAAAATGTGCTGCTACCTGGTATTGGTAAAGCATTTTAAGATCTGATCTCTGTAGACATAGTCAGGTTTTTAGCCATGCTGAAGTGGTGAGCTGGGGCAACACAAGAGGTGGTTGAACTGCACAAAACTTCTCAGACTTGAGAAATTTGTGCCAAATTAGCATTCACATGCTTTTGCCTTTGTTTAACAGCGCAGTATTCCAACTATCATTTCAATCAGTTTTTTGTTTTAACTTGTACTAATTTCATTTGTTTTGTAGCACGTTTAAAATCTTGTTTTCAAAATGTGGTTTGTCTTTTTAATGCTTTCAGCTCTGCTTGTTTGTACGTTTTAATTTTTGTTTTCCTTTTTTGGCATTTGTTTTATTTTACATCACCCTCCTGGATCCCCCAATATTGACCCTGTGGCCTGTGACCTTTCAACCTACATCCCTACAATGATTTCCTCCCTTCCTGTGACCTCTTTTGGGGCTTGGTGCTTCTCCACCTAGTAGTTTAAGACTAGCCAAAAATGCAAAGCAAGGCTTGAATAACTCTCCTCCAGTGAAAGAACTGAAAGAATCCTCTGCAGTTGATGCCTTCCGATCCCGCAGCATCAGTGTGTCTGAACATGTGGTCCGCAGGTAGAGGCACTTTAAATGGGGAGAATCCAAGAGCAACTCAGCACTTGGAAATTTTACTGCAAGGGTGGGTGGAAGCAGGGTGGATTTGCATGTGGGATGCTTGCATGACTTTGCTACGCAATAAAAAACTGGCCTTAGCCACAGTCAAAGGTTTTGGGAAAGTATCATGGATATCCCATGGCTTTCCAATGCTGGCTGTTGGGTTGTCACATCACACCCTATGTTGTGTATGGTTACTTTGCCCTATTCTCTGATGCTTTAGCAACAAATTTTCTATTTTCAAAGTAAAGATGGTGAAGGGGGGAAAAGCAAACAAACAAAACCCACTAAATTAAAAAAGAGGGGGAAAAAAGTCGCATTCTGTGCAAGTGAGAGTCCTGGTTAAAACTCACTAAAACTTCAGCCTTCTAAGCAGTGACTTGCCCCAGGAGAGGCTTTTGATACTCTGCAAACTTATGTACAGGCCATCCTCCAAAACTATGAGGAATAGTTCTGGCCTCAGTTCAGGATTTGTTCTTTGAGGCAAAGGGAGCTGATGGAAGTGTTCTGGTCTCAAATATGTTGCCATGAAAACCCTAATTTGTCTTTCTGTAGAGCAGTGAAATATATGCTCAGCCCATATGAAGCTATTGCTTTCACGACTAAAGAAAACAGGTTTTGATCGCAGACATTGATTTGCAGACATGAAAGATGAAACAATTTATGCTGGTTTTTAAAACATATTTCTGGACCACTTCCCTTGAGCGTTAAACTGTGTTTTAAAATCTGAACCTGAAGATTTATCTCTTAATCTTTAAGGATTGCTGTCAATGGAACTTTATTTTCTGTGTTTTTATTTTTGACTATAACTGTATGGTATTTGGGGGAAAGACACTGAAGTGACTGCATCGTGAATACAGTTCTGGCATTTCATTCTCTGATATCCCCATTAATCTATTAGGTGATTTTCTTCTCTTATATTTATATGTAAATGGTAGCAACTAAAAGTTCAGATAATTACCCTTAATGATGCCAAAGAAGTCGCCACGTCATAAAAAATTCGGCTGTACCTCAGCTTAGTTTGTATTATGATGGCATAATCTTAATAAAATATTGCAGTCTACTTGTTATTGCAATTGTTTTAAATTGTGTTGCTAACTTGGCTGATTTGAAGGCAGAGTTGCTCTCTATTCTTGTGCCAATTTCCTGTTCAGAGTGCAATTTTTTTCTATTTCAAGTTAAATTAGGTTTTACATAGCTATTGAATTTGGAGTGATAAAAATCAATATATGAAAGGGGTGCAACAGAGAAAAAAGCAAACCACGGGATTATAAAGTTAAGCCTAGAGTGCCCCGATTTATGGCTCATGGGCAACAGGTTGCCTGGGAAACTGTGCAGGTCACGGGATGCTTGCCCTCACTATAGATTAGCGAACTCAAAGCATGGTGCTGCCACTCGCTATTTGCTTGGTGCGCTTGCCTATGGGCCACCAACATCAGAGAGCACTGGCCTGACCTAGTCACTTGATCCGCACTTAAATGTTTCTCAGTCTCTCAAGATAAAATACACTTTCTGCAATGACAATCTACAAAGCACAACATGAGGCTGATCCAAAAATATTTTTGTTGTGTGCTGGGTTTAATGTCTGACCACCTCTCTGATGTGGCACGTGCATGTATCGCAGGTTGTTCTGCATCCCACTGTCTTTCGGGTGACAGGGACAAGCATTTTGCAATGTGATCTATCAGTTGGAAACATTCTCTTCTAGTCGGATACAAACATCCATCACTAGTTCAAGCCTGGGCTCTGCAGATGAAAATTCAATGGCTCAGGCTGATGACAACTTAAAAAATCTTCACCTGGAACTCACTGAGACCTGTCTGGATATGATGGCTCGATACGTCTTTTCCAACTTCACTGCGGTGCCTAAGAGGTAGGGGTCAGCCGGTGACCGTGGGAGAGATGTTTTTGTTTGAGGTTCATATTTCACTTCATTAGGGGAAGATTACCATGACACGTGGCAGGCCCAGGCTCTGAAGCCATTCCTCGCAGATAAAATCTGGCTTGGCTAAATAGGAAGTTAAATGAGAGAAGTCCATTGGAGCCAATCAGCCTTTGCCTCATCCTTGAAGTGTCGAGAAGGAGGTGCCTTGAAGGCATGCTTTCTGTGAGCAGTGCTTTGCTCCATGTCCTTGCTGGATAATCACAGCCTTTGCTACAGAACTGAGTGTCGTGCCAGCTGGCTCCAAATGGAGGGCATTTACTTCTCTTGCTAGCCCTTCCCAGAAGGAGACACATAGCTCAGACGTGGCTCATTCCCTTCTGCTCTGTGATGTGTGTCCAGTAGTACTGCTATCAATTGATACTAAATTCAGCTCATCCCTTATCCTGATAGATGCGTATGTTGACAACCAGGGGGTATGTTAAATGCTGTATAAAGAAGGAAAGCAGGCAGTACCTCCTACCTAGTTACATGGAATAAACTACCTGTGTACGCTCTGTGCTCTGCAGTCTGAGAGCTCTGTTCATCACAAGTGTGTTTCTAGGTCTCCTGTGGGTGAGTTTCTGTTGGCTGGAGGAAGGACAAAGACATGGCTGGTTGGTAACAAGCTGGTGACCATCACTACAAGTGTTGGAACAGGGACAAGGTCCCTGCTTGGCCTTGACTCTGGAGAGCTCCAAAGCAGCACAGAATCAAGGTAATTTTTGCTCCAATTTCTAGAAATTTCCACCTAACAAAGTGACTTAAACCACTGTTACAGTGCATCTTTTTAGGTTTTCCTCTCTCAATATCATCAATATCTTTTTCTTCCACAGCTCCGACCCTGTTTTGCAAGTGAGACAAACTAAAGAAGCTCCAGCAAAACTGGAATCTCAATCTGGGCAGCAGGTTTGCAGAAGCTCTCGCAACAGAGTCCGATCCATGTCTGGTAAATTCCTGGGGTCTTACTGCTGTTTCTGGGTTTGTGTCGCAGGCTTAAGTGTCCACATGCCTACTGAAAAGACCTGTGTCTAAACTAATCTGAGAATCTGGACCTGTCTGGTATTAATAGTGGGCAGGTAGCAGCAGCTGTTGGCCTCAGGATTGGCAGTGCTCCTCCTGTTTGCCTTTCCTTTCAGGAAAGCTTTGGTGATTGGTTAAGTGTGAACACTTGCAGTGAGAATAACCTATGTTTATCTAACCTCATGATTTATAAGAAACACACAGAAGGTAAAGTTCTCTTAGATTCCCAATATTGTGCACACAACTGCTAGAGGAGCTTAAAAAACTTATTACTTCTGAGATATTTTTAGCGCTAACTAAGCATGGCTCTCCCTTCTGTTTTGTCTGTCTTGCTAGGTGGTCATGCCTTACGTGTTGGTGCCTTAGACAGCTCAGCCTCCCATTTTCCCAGTGGCTCGGCTTCCCAAGGGTCACAGGGTCCTCCTGCTCCTGCGTCTCGATCAGAGAAGACTAATCCTGCTCCACAAACACCTCTGCAGAAAGAAAAAGCAAACTTAGCTGCGTATGTCCCTCTGCTGACACAGGGATGGGCAGAAATCCTAGTGCGCAGACCCACAGGTATCTTTCTTTACCTGAGTTTGGAGTGAGCTCTTTTGACTTGCTAAGAAAGTGCAACCTGGATGAAGAAGAAAAAAATCCATATTTAGTTGCAAATGGATCTCTTTATTGCTTATTGCTTCTTGAAAGTAACACATCTGATACTTGATTCTTTGAAATCACTCTTTAGTGTTTTAAATCTACAAAAGACCTGTGAAAAGATTGAAGCAAGGACTTAAATTTGTATATTAAATACTGTTACTGAAATAGAGCCAGATAATATCAACCCTACTTTGCATTTTCCGTTTTTACACTGCTCTGTGGTCTTTCTTGAAAATCGGTCTATGCTGCGTTTTAGCTTCCCGTGCTCGATTGGAGATGACTGAGGCTTATGACTAGAGTAGCTCCATAGTTGTGTCTGCTGTTAGGGAAGATGTAATGACATGTTCAAGGTCAAAATTCTTGAATGCTGGTGTGTTACACAACATTGACAGGGAATTGTCTATTTCAGAGGAAAGTTGCTTCATGAGAAAATAACTGACCTGGTATCATTAATTAAAATACCTGAGTGTTTTGGATGCCTTTGGGAATCTGCTCTAGTAATGAGTTACCAAGGATGGGTTTTGAAGAGCTTGGTGTGATGTATAGAGCACTGGGAGCTACTTACTGAAAATAGGAAATGAATCAAGTAATTCTGCCAAATGTCAGGAGAACTGAGAACTTGGTCTGTGTTGATTTTTTTACTTGCAAAATCCCAAACAATTTGTGCTTTTTTCGATGTGAGTTGTAAACTTTCTGGTGTTGGGAGTACTTAATACTCTTCCCTAATTTTCTCTTACCAGGTAACACAAGCTGGCTAATGAGTCTGGAGAACCCGCTTAGTCCATTTTCTTCGGATATTAACAACATGCCCCTGCAAGAGCTCTCTAATGCACTCATGGCTGCAGAGCGTTTTAAAGAACACCGAGAAACGGCTCTATATAAATCCCTCTCTGTCCCCTCCTCCAGCCTGGCCACCGGGACAGCCAAACCATCGCTTCTCCAGCGCTCCAACACAGGTGAGAGATGTCAAGCCAGTAGCGTGTCCAACATAGCTGTCAACTAGCCTGTTTAAAGTCTGTTGAAGTTACTGCAGGTCTTCTAGAACAGTAACGTTAGTAGCATGAGGAATAACATAGCAATGAGAAGGGGAATCAGTTCTTGTCCCTAAAAGTTTTCAGTGAAAAATTCCCTTCCTCCTTGCCTCTGATGTTCCATCGGAAAGTACCGCTCTTTCTTAAAGAGAGGAGTAATGGGGTTTCTTTGGAGGAGTAATGTGTTTCATGCTGTTTCCCAAATGAAAATGAATAAAGTCATGGATCTTTTCACTCTTCCACTTGCTTGGGGCTGATTTGGGCATCCCACATGTGGATGGGTCTTTCCATGCAGCATTTCCATTTCCCTTCAGCGCAGGAGTTTGTGTTGGGCACGAAGAGCGCTAGGTTCCTGGGAGAATGGCCTATTACGAACCTTGCCAGCCAGGGTCAGTTAGTTGCCACTGTCTCTTGCAGCATGAGATAACAGAATGCAAATCCTGTTGGCTGCGGATTTATTCACCTTTCGAAAGGACTGTTTACCCTTCAGACTGGTGCAGTTGAATTACTTAAGTTTGTTTTGATGGCTTTATATTAACACAGTAACCAGGGCTTTTGACTATATTTACTTTGGTGCTAGTTCACTTCTGAAAGAGGTGTTAATGTTGGGAGGTTAGTGCTGACCAACAGCTGAAATTTGTAAAGCTTTATGTAATCCTTGCTCAGAGCTCTTACCAACAACATCTAACGCTGAGGCTCTTGGCGTTGCTAGCATTGTCAAAACTGAGCAGTGGTAACAGCAGACAAGGCTTTTCTGGGCAGGTGGCATCGGTGGTATGAATTGTTTGGAAATCTGGTAAAAAGGCTCGTTTTCAGGTTTATTTTAAACAGGGCAGGATATGATTTTAGGATTTCAGAATGTGTAAACGCAAAATTAGAATCAAAATCAAATTATCACCTTTTTTAAAAAAAAACTAAATTCTTATCCGTGAACACTTTTATTGACTCCTATGAATTTGTGGTATATAGGTGCTAACTGATCAGTTGAAAGAAGCACTCACCTGAATGCTGCTCCTGTGGCAGTCTGAGAAAATAATTTTGGCCACATTCCTGTTAACACAACTTCTACAGTAGACTTGCTGGAGCTGGCTGGCAAATGAATGTTTTGAGGAAGTTTTGTGCTGTCAGACTCTCATATGCTTCTTCTTCTTCCTCTTTAGAGGTTAAAACTATGTGAATCTTTATCCATATTTCTACTCTTCAGACTCTTCTGTGGGTTTAAAAATGATCTTTTGCCAAAAGTGTGTAGCTCAGGAAAAGCTCAGACTGGTTTTCCGCATGTGCTAGGAAATCACTAAGGAACTCTCTGTTTCTAAAACTCACAAAGATGCATTCTTCAAAGAGAGCAGTTTGAGTCTACATTGTTTGAATGTGTTTATGCCTCCTTATTCATGTTGAAACCTTGTACCCTTAAAGTATCCCTTTGGCATCTAGTGAGCTTATCCTAGCTTGTTCTTTCCTTTGTATTTATTTATTTATTTATTTATTTTAAAATAGGCTCTTGGTTACATTTTAAACTCTGTGCTTTTTAATTTATATTTTGTTTTCATATAGTCTCTCCTTCCTTTTGATGTAGCTGCTCACTTGATTTCCCTTTGCAGTGGCCTCTTTCTCTTCCATGTACCAGTCCAGTTGTCAAGGGAAGTTGCACAGGAGCATATCCTGGGCAGGTATATTTATATATCTTTAAGGGAAAAAAAAAAAAAAAAAGTATTGCCATAGAAGAACACCTCTGATTCATAGAAAATGTATCCCTCATACTTCATTTTCCCCTTCCATGTCTCCTGTCTGTACCCAGTCTCATTACCCCGAACAAATGGGATCTTGACTAGCATGAAGAAGTCCAAGCCAGATCCAACATTTGCAAGTGCAGACAATTTCTTAAAGCAACTTTTGTTTTAGCTGGGGTGGATTGTGAGTTATGAGGCACAGTGTTAAATGACCTGTCAAAAGGTGGCTTGATTAATGGAATTATTTATTTTCAGCTTCATTTTACAATTGGCTTTGTGTTCTGCTAAATGTAAAAGCTCTCGCTTCTGACAATAGCATAGTATGCTACAGGACAAGCTACCCTGAAATGAAGTCCCGTGCTACTCAGCCCACAGGAATCTGTCAGAATTGGACACAGAAAAGATAAAAGGAGCTGAAACATTATATATAAAGTTTGACATTAAAACAGATGCTGGTTAAGAGTTTTTTAAATAAAAAAAGAAGAAATATATTTCAGGGGGAAACCTGCTAAATTCTACCTTTTTGGAGGCTCTATAGTAGTGTAAAATCTTTCTCCACTTCAGTAAAACTGACTTTGTAAGTAAATGATGTGGAGATCAAATTGCACACCTTATGAGCACACCGCCTGCATTGCTTTGATAATCTGCAATGCTTAGTGATTTTAATTAGAGGGTTGAAATGTCTTTCTGCCTTCTTTCCTTCACTGGAAGATTCTTTGTAGAGCAGCAGGGTGTTCTTAACTGTTGGTTGTTGTTGACATAGGCCTCTTAAAGCAACACAGAGATGCTGCAGTAAATTATGTTTCTGTACTTCTCTCTGCTCATATTATTCTCTTCCCACCTAAAGAATAATTAGTGAGTTCGCATGTTATTTAAAAACACCAGCAATCTTGGCAGTAGTGTAAGAGCTAGGGAAGCTTGGAAGCACTGGATATATGCAGGTGTGTTCTGGCTTGGACAGCTAACCAGATAAGCACGTTGTTTTGGTTTTGGTTTTGTTTTGGTTTTTTTTTTTTTCCTGTTTTTTTTTTTTTTTTTTTAAGAAGGTATGTGTGTGCAATGCTAACTCTTAATTGCTTCTTTGAAATAACTTTGGTCCTGCGAGCTGAAATCAATCCAGGAAAAGCTGCTTTAGTGATTTTTTTTTTTTTCATCTTTTTTTTTTTTTTATTTTTGCCGTTTTTTTTTTTTTTTTTTTGTCGATTGTCTTTTTTTTTTTTGTGTGTTATTTTTTTTTTAATTTTACTTTGGAAAACAAATCTTGGCCTTTCAGATTGGTCTTCCAGT
The DNA here is from genome assembly GCA_013397275.1 of Burhinus bistriatus. Classification (NCBI taxonomy): domain Eukaryota; kingdom Metazoa; phylum Chordata; class Aves; order Charadriiformes; family Burhinidae; genus Burhinus; species Burhinus bistriatus. The sequence continues at coordinate 631,590 of VYXH01007651.1, read as the reverse complement.
CCCTTGTGTGCGTAACGGGAAGCCTCCTGTTCTCCAGCCTTTTCCTCAGGACAAAAAAAGCAAGGCCAAGAGGAGCCTTTGGTCAGACTCATCCCTGTGGTCAGGGTCACTGCCTGGAGTAGAGACAACTGTTAAATGCTGCGATAACCTCCTCCACCGTAGGCAGGGCTTCCAAGGAGCTTTCTAGTCAGTGTGGTTTCATTAACCATTTGTCTGATCAGATGCCACATGGAGGTTTCCCAGTATTGCTGCAGTGCATGTATTACTCTTACTCTCTTGTCCCTTCATATGTCTAGGGCTGAACTGTTTTGCTTCTCCTGAGACATACTAGGAAAACTGCCAAACTGCAAGTAAATGGCTCCTAGTTAAATTTCTTATCTCCTTCTAGGCCACTACAAGGCACAGGAGCATTGCATTTCAATACAAGAAAAACTTACTTTTTTGTACACTTGAATAGAACTGATGTCTTCATTGCCTGGATAATGATGAACTTTTAATGCTAGTCTTGTACTTTCTTACATCTCTGTAGTTCCTGTCTGTCCTGGTAACCGAGCATTGATGTTCAAGGTCCCATTTCCTCATTCTGTCCCCTGCTTGTTCATCAGTAAAAATTGGAAACAACTGCACTTACCTTGACCAAAGCAGATGCAGCCCTTTGCTGTGAGGGTAAGGTGATCAGTTATTCTATACAAAAGGGGAACCAGGAGCAAGTCTGACATGACAAGAAATCAAAGAACCAGAGCACTCATTCAATATGGCCTTCCATTGAAATCCCATAGGGAAAAGGCTGGTACTTCAGAGGAGAGGATGGGGGCCTGCTGGTCTGTGCCTCTCTGCAGGCTTCAGTTTTTCTGCCTTGTGTCTCGATAGAATCAGCAGTGGTGCTGGAGGAAGGGAGCCCGTTGGAAATGGAGCTAAAGGAAACCGAGTCCCCAGCTGAGTCTCCAGAGAGTGAGGACATTGAGACTTCATGTTCTGAACAAGTCCTGAGCGAGGAAAGGTTTGGTAAACCCCAGGAATCTTATAGCAGGGTAAGAAGAAACAGGTTAACCAGTTCCGTCCTGTATGACAGCCCCGTCTTTAGACACAAGGGAGAATTGTCTGTGCTCAGATGAGTCCCTCTTGGCACCTTCTGAAGGAACTCACAAATGATACCAAAATGCACATGCAGTCATGATTCAGAGTTTGGATGGCTTGTGAGGGACTGCGTGCAGAGCAGCAGCAGTAAATACCTGTTTTATTCAGGATCCTCGATCTGCATTGCTTTGTACTTGGCACCTTTCTGCTCATCTTTCACTGGAAGTGTCAAGGGGTGCCTCGAGCATTACTGTTGTCAGCTTTTATTTTGCTTATCAGGAAAACTGTTCATCTTTGTTTCTCCCTTTTTAAGTCCTCCTCAACCTCTAGCCAAGAAGAAAAATCTCTGAAGTCGGAAGACCTGGTGGAGGGTGGAATTCCTATCGGGAGAGTCCTGCCGTCAGAGGATGGCCGAACACTGGAGGAACTTTCCTTCCAGCCATCCCAGCCGCTTAGCAAGTCCAGTTCTTCCCCCGAGCTACAGACACTGCAGGAGGTCCTCAAAGATGCAAATGGCAGAGAAGTAACAAGGAGGCTTAGCACAGAAGTGAAATCAAAATCCCAGTCTGGAAACCTGGAAGGAGAAGGGCTGGGCAGTTGGCTGGGCAAGGGGGAGGACGCCAGAGTGATTGGGTCAGGTGGGTTGGATGGCACCGGTCCTGTCACCTCACCTCGCTCCCCCTCTGGGCACCGGCCCCGAGGATACACCATCTCTGACTCAGCCCCATCAAGGAGGGGAAGAAGGATCGAGAGAGATGCCTTCAAGAGCAGAACAGCAGCCTCCAATGCTGAGAAAGTACCTGGAATAAACCCAAGGTGGGTGGAGTGGCTTGTCTGAAGCTAGAAATGGTGAGCTCGGAATTGCTGCAGCCATGACTGGATTAATTCGAAGTGGTCTGCTGGTTTTGTGGGATCTACAAAACAGTATCTGATTAAAAAGAAAGATTAATTACCTGTTTTTTTGCGGAGCTAATACAGGCATGTTCAGCCCCCTACCACCAAAGTAACTTTGTGATTTAGGAAACGGGTCTCTTAAATGGTGAAAGAAATAGATAAATAGTTGCCTCATGTTCTTAATCTATCCCAGTTTAGCATCCAAATGCATGTGGGACTTGAACACAGTTCACCTAGAGTTAATTTTGCTGTGAACAGGATGAATGACTAGTCTTGCCATTGAAGAACTATAATGTGCGAAATACTAAGGAGAAGGAAAAGAAGGGGTTATAAGAGTTGCGTTTTGAATTTTAGATATTGGTAGTTGCCCAAAATTGCATTATCATGGAATCACAGGGGTTGGAAGGGACCTCTGGAGATCATCTAGTCCAACCCCCCTGCCAGAGCAGGAATTATGAGACAGTCTTCATCTTATTGAGGGCAGGTAAAATGCAAATGTCTGTAAAGTCATTTATCTGCTATCCTAGAAATACCCCCATAGCTGTGAGGTAGGAGCGCATTCCTACTCCTCTGTTCAGTGTAAAGATTGCCTTTTGAACAGGGAATTTGTGCAGCTGCCGCTGTTTGATGTAACCATTGTTTTTTATGACAGGGGTCAATTACAAACTGCAGGTAGTCCAGGCACCTAAAGTGTTTCTAGAAGATGAGTAATACTCTGTTAGCATTTTAATTGCTGCTTTTCTGTACATAATGTTCTTACATACAACAGGTCGAAATGGACTTTATGGTAATTACTTTTTTTCCCCTCTCTCCCTTAGCTTTGTGTTTTTACAGTTGTACCACTCCCCATTCTTTGGTGATGAAAACAACAAGCCCCTTTTGTTGCCAAATGAGGTAGGCAAGGATTTTTTTTTTTTTTAATTCTTCTTGTTAATTTTTCTAACCTCATTAGTTTTTTTGAACATAAATGATAGTAATGAATGTCCAGCTCAGATGGTACGATTTAAAGGTGGTTCCTACCAACAGTGCTACGGATGGGATATTTTCTGTTCTCCAGTCCTGGTGGCTGCTGCTTTATGGCTCTGGATTGAATTTGAGATATTGGGAGATTTTGCTGATGCTGTTTCAGAATCCCAGCCAGAAGGCAGGATCATTTTTGGAGTTTTGGTTTTTGCTGGTAGGAGGAGTGCAGGATGAAAGCTGAGCACTAGGTGATATTGGCAGAACGTCACCAGACAAACCTGTCAGCCTTCCACATAACTGGGAAGCTTTCTGTGACCATATGAGAAATTAGTCATAAACTTCCTGGAGAAGCAGTGCTGGAATGGGGTTCTTGTGCACTGAGCACCACAGACCTCCTGCTGATAGTTTCCCCTCACTTTAGGCTCGGGTGGTCAGGCAGTACGGAGCCCAAGTGAGATGAGGTGATGTCTTGTGCTAAAAATGTTCTTCAGAGCAAGAGGCATGATGGTTTTTCATGCCTGGAGCTTAAATGAAGATACGATGTAGTTTTTTATGGCAAGTGCATCTAACCCATGCGGTTTGCCAGATTAATTTCATCTGAAATATAAAACCAAGAAAGTGTGGTGACAGATGGCATATAGCACTGCTCTGTACCTTGGGCTGCTGAGGCACTGTGCCCTTGCAGAACAGAGTAGGGCAGTGTTCATCAAGGAAGACGCTAGTGAAGGTCAGGAATCTGTGCTCGCATTGTGCTGTCATTGTCCTGAAGCGGTTTTAGGAAGGGCAGTGGGTGTGTGGAGAGAAATTTTTAAAGTTGTGACCAATGTTTTGATTGTAGACGTTTGAAAGATCGGTGCAGCTCCTGGATCAAATTCCTTCTTACGACACGCACAAGATTGCAGTGCTGTACGTTGGAGAAGGCCAGGTGAGTTGCGTGCAGATGCATTAATTCTTTAATGGTTATATCTCACCAGAAGGGCAGGCACCACTACTCCAGCTGTGAGATTTGTCCTGCTCCTGCAGTAGCCTTGCTTTCCCTTAGTTTCTTACACTAAAAATCAGTGCCTGTGTGAAGCCCTTCTAGGAGGGTAATAACCTAATCACTCATGCTGATTGAGTGCTCTTAGCATTCAGTGTGAGACTCCCATGTTCTTATTTCCTAGAGCAACAATGAAATCGCAATTCTGTCAAATGAACACGGATCCTATCGCTATACAGAGTTCCTGACTGGGTTAGGGAAGCTCATTGAGCTCAAAGACTGTCAGCCAGATAAAATTTATCTCGGTGGCCTGGACGTCTGTGGGGAGGATGGACAGTTTACCTACTGTTGGCACGATGACATTATGCAAGGTAAGGTGGCTTCAGAAGCTGGAAGTAGAAGGATGGTCTTTTCTCATCTTAAAGCTGACTTGCCTTCTACAAACTGTTTCCTTTCCAGGGATGTAGTAAAGATGACGTGGGGCTCTGTTCTCCTCCCATACTCTCTCTGGTATCTCTGCAAGCTGTGTGTTAAAGTCTGCCTTATTTAAAAAATAAAAATCACACCACTTACTTTTAAAATAGTCTGCTATATTAAAGGTTGAAATGGTTTGGTGTAGAGGTTTGTAGAATAAACTGTTTGTTCTTGAGCTGCTATGAAGGCTGTTAATTGAAGGTGGTGTGTACATGTCAAAAATCTGCTAATCGTTCTCTGAAGAACAGTATTGAAAGCAGGAGGGTTGTCATTACTGTGGTCATTGCTAATTGAACTGCAGTGTTACCCAGCTCCTGCAGCACCAAGCAGTGCAGATATCATCCAGGATCCAACAAGCTATGATGAACTTCCCAAATTTTTTCATACAGCTCTGTGCATCCCAGTCATCATACTTGGCCTGGTTCCATGGAGCAGCTGCAGGTTACTCACTGTGGCTCTGGTGCTTTGCAGGGCTCAATTAGGGGAAGTCCTGGTTTAAACTATTTAACTCTTCCTCCTCAAACGAGATTCTACTCACCATGCTAATGTGGTGATGGAAAAAATACCAAGAAGCACTTCTCCAGTCCCCTGTTCCTTTTCTGTGAACAGATAGCTACCCCAGCTTGATGAGAATGCTTATTCTAGTGTCCGTCAAGCACATGCTGAAAGCCACGCCAATTCACTTTGCTGAGCCTGGTGCTAGAGAAGACTGTGCAGGGCAGTACCTAAAAACTGGCAAGAGCAGAGCTTTCAGAGGCTGCCCCTTTGCTGACCACCGCGCTGTGCACTCCAGGTACCAGTGGAGCAGTGCAGAGGGATTTGATTCAGCTGTCACAAATGGGGACAAACCTTTCGAGGGAGCACAGCTTATTTTTTCTATTATTGTGGTGCTGGTACTACTTTGTCTTCCAGACAAATGCTGCATGTGGACCATTGCCGCTTGCAGCACTGGTTACCTGGGCCAGCCTAAGGGTTTTCTGTTTCCTCTTCAGCCATTTTCCACATTGCTACTCTGATGCCTACAAAGGATTTGGATAAATACCGTTGTGACAAGAAAAGGCACCTTGGGAATGATTTTGTTTCTATTGTTTACAACGATTCTGGAGAAGACTTTAAACTGGGAACAATAAAGGTACAAGATCTTACTTGTGGATGTGTTATAAAAGGCATGTGGCTGTTTGTAAAACCTTAATCTGATGTGTGTTATCTTAGCAAAAAGTGTTGAGATCATAAATGGCGGTTATTTGCCTTGGGGGATTCACATGTGTTAGTTTATGGCATTCACAAGAATCGCGATGGCTGCCAGGAAAATGTATATGACTATTTTATTGTTTTCGCATTAGGGTCAGTTCAATTTTGTGCATGTTATCATCACACCGCTTGACTATGACTGTAACCTGGTGACGCTGCAGTGTCGGAAAGGTAGGAATCCCTCCAGCCTTTGTTCTCGGTCTTTCCTGTATTGGTGGTGCAATAACTGCCTTCACTTCACAGTGTTTTTGTGTTTCAAATGTAAAAACTTCCAGGAGAAACTCTCTGAAACCAATTTGCTGCCTAGTGATAGCTGATTATGTCCTGTTCATATATCTTCTCCAAGATAAGAGGTATCTTCCCATTGTACCACTCATACTATCTTCAAGCTTAAGACAACATGGCAGCAGAGGAGAGCAGGTCCCTCCAATACTGGAGGAGACACGCGGTGGAGGGCCCTGTGGCTTTGGCCTCTGCTGTCCTTCCCAGCACTGCAGGACCTGATACTTGGAAACCGGTTGTGGCTCCGTGCGAGTTCAGCAGTGCTGGTGCAGTGATCTGCAGGGGTGTTTGCTATTCTCTTACTAAAGGGGCACTTCTGAGGTGTTTTTTGCGCACACTTTGGTTCATGTGATAAAGAGCCCAGCAGGCTCTCATCAAACCTTTACGGAGCAGCCAGAATTTGAGAGCCAGTTGTGTTAACGTGCAGTGCAAGTTCTGTTACAGCTGGAGCTGTAGAGCTCGGTGAGAACTTCTGAGATTCTGTGGTGCAATTCCTCAGGTTTATATTACTTGTCCATTTAGTTACTGGCAACTTTTGGCTTGTTCTTAACTGTCTGACAAGAATTTTTTTTCTTCTTCCTTTAAAACGAAGACATGGAGGGTCTCGTGGACACGAGTGTTGCTAAGATCATCTCTGATAAGAACCTGCCATTTGTAGCCCGTCAGATGGCCCTGCATGCTAACGTGAGTACCTCGGAGCTCCCCAAGACCTTTTGTCTTTCAGCTGGTGTCTTGGTCCATCACCAGCTTCCAAGGAAATGAGTAGAGATTGCTAAAGCAAATAAATAAGCTTTCTCCTTCAGTTATTTCTATAAACCTTTATGTCAGAGTTAGCACATGAACAGTTATAACTTAGCGCTGTATTTCAGTTGCTGTCAAACTGTGCTGAAACATTCTGTTAATTTTATTGTCGTGGTTACGTTAATGTGCCTCCTCTCTTTCCCTGCTCCTCCCCACCCTTCCCAAATTAGATGGCTTCCCAGGTTCATCATAGTCGATCCAACCCTACGGACACCTACCCATCCAAATGGATTGCAAGGCTACGTCATATCAAGAGGCTAAGGCACCGGGTAAGTAAAGCTTTCTGTTCTTAGTATTTAGAACTGGGCTGTACCTTAGAGTCTTACTACAAATAAGGCACCTAAGATCATCTCTCCAAACTTGCCAAATAAGAGGAGGAATATGTATATGAAGGTTAGAATCCAGCTCATGTGGGAGTGACAAGTGTAGCAACGTAGGTCTGGACTTGCGAGCTTCCAAGCAGCTTCCTTGGCAGCAAGGGGTTTGGGAACTCTAAGATCTGGACACAGAGCTGCACCCACTTGGCACCGTGCTAGGGACGGTAGAACAAGCCGTCCTGAGTAACCTGTCCTGCCCTGCCCAAATGGAGAGTGAAAAGAGTTTCAGAGAGAATGGAGCTCATCTGTTCTCATTTGACTTTCAGCTACGTGAAGAAACCCATTACCAGACTCCTGGCCTTCCCCTGCAGATGCACCCATCTGCTCCGCCAAAGGCCCCTCCCCAGATCCCTCAGGACCCTCCTCCCACCTATGAGACTGGACAGAGGAAGCGGCTTATCTCCTCGGTGGATGACTTCACAGAGTTTGTGTAGATCCCAGTGGGTCAGTGTGTCTGTTCTGGGATGGATGAGGCAGCGAAAGCATTTTACCTGCGTGCTGACTCCGTGCGGCTGCATGGACATAGAGGAGAAGGATCTGGCCGGCGCAGTGTGGCCATGCTGCTTGCATGTAGACTTTGCATTGAACCATACTGGGAGGCTTAAATGTTTCTCTGTCTCAGCCTGCCACTGTTGTCTGATGAGGACACTCTATCCCCTGCAGATGCTCCAAGAGAGGACCAACTCTATGTGGGTTTTTTTATTTGGTTTGAGCTATTTCAAGGCTTCCATCTCCGATGGGAACTTTCTTGCAGAACCTTTCTTTGGACTCCTTCCACACCAGCGTCTGGTGGAAGGAGACAAAGTATGATATTCTGCAGTTCATCACATAGTTGGGAGGTGCAGGAACTGTGGGAATTTTGACAACTTTATTGGGAATGAAGTATGAAGTACTGAAAATCCAGTCACTATTTCTAAGCACCCTGGAATCCTAGCTCCTCTCCAGGCCTCGGTGCCTCTCAGCACTTGAACTCTTCAGGCGCTCAGACTTGTTCTGCTGCCAGCTCTGGTAAGAGTTAATTTGGGTTCTCAAGTGACCTGCCAAACATGCTGCTTAAATTCCCAAGGATTTGTCTCCATTTTGAGAGATTCACAGCAAACCCTCCCTCATTCAGCAGAAAGGATTTGGCTACCAGAAGTAACACAAAACAGGGAGGTGGATGCCACTTGCCAGAGCAGTAGAATGGCAGAGAGCTGGGCCACGAGTTGCCTGTGATGAACAGTCTGACCCACCTGGCTGACTGCAGGGATTTAGCCAGGGGCCAGACCTGGCTTCTAGGTTCAGCTGCAGAATTTCTGCTGGTTGCAGTGATGCGGGGGTAACTCTTGTCCTTCTGTGTGTGCCCGGTAAATCCCTTTTTGAAGGACTGTTGACATGTCTTGGGGCATCATCTCTGAATGAGTTTTGCCTGTTGCACTAACGCATAGTGACAGTCTCTCGTCCTGGGACCTCGGCTGTTGAAGCAGTTAACAAGTGGTCTTTTCAGTGCACGTGTGTACAGGTGGAATGGGATTATGTAGCCCATCTTGTGGTAAGATGGTTATCAGACACTACACTACCAAACTGGGAGAAACCATGTAAGCTGGACTATACTGTGAGTACTTTATCTCCTGCTTTGTAAATAAATGGGGAGCGTGGCTTTTTAGCAACGGCTAACGGCAGCGCCCCTGCAATGGAGATGAAGGCAAGTGCAATCTGCACACAGAACTGTGAAGTGACAGGTGAGGGGACAAAAGTGATGCTACTAGCTTGTGCAGGGCTGTTTGGGAACTCTAAGTGTGTTGTGTTTTGAGTGTTTATAAGTCATAAAGGAAATAAAATATTCGTATGGTCGGTGGGTTCTTGCTGGCCTGGGAAGATTCAAACTGTGTTTCATAATAATCTATATCACTTCCTCCTTTCCCCTTTCAGTTTTCCGATCCATATCACTCGTATTTCGGTAACCACCAGCCACACCTCCAAGTGGTGCGATGCCTGGCTGTGTTCCAGTCCCAGTACTGGGGATATTCCCTCTGCTTCAGCTTCAGGTAACCTCTGCAGCAGGGTGCTTTTCTGTCAGCATTTCCCACCGCAGGTCCCCAGAGCAGCTCAATTGCTCTCGCGGGTGTTTGTGCAGTGGCAGCCTGGGGCCGAGCGAGCCCTTGTGCCGTACTTTGCCTTGGTTGAGTCTCCTTTACCATGACTGCAGACCCTTCACTGACAAGCTGATGGTGTTAATTACAACCCAAAGCTGCCCAGATAGGCTGGCTGATTTAAGAAAGTGTCTTGCGTTGTGCAGGAGATCTTAATTAAAATTCTGGTCACAGACAAAGAGAATGACAATGGGCTGGGGAGGAGTGTCTCTGGACTAGCTCTGGCTAGTGCTGCTTTGCCCCTGTGCCTTTGCTGAGCTCTGGCTGGCGTGGTGAGTGGGCTGGAGTGAGTGTAACGAAAGCACCAGAGCCAGGTTGTGTAGCAGTCATCTTTTATTTGACCTTGTCATTTTTTTAAGAAACATCCCCACAGTTACAAAATACGATACTTTTGTTTGCAGTGAAATGCTGACCAGACAGTAACAGTTGGCATATTGGTCACAATCATTTGTTCTT
>VYXH01007651.1:539625-620277 GCA_013397275.1 Burhinus bistriatus | reverse complement strand
AAAAAAAAAAAAAAAAGTCATGGGCATCTACCAGAGTTGAGCCCGGTGGCTGTGCTGCTTGGATAAATAAAAGGAACCAAAAAATACACGGCCAATAGTTTTAAATCTCTGGCTTGAAAACCAGTTTTAGATACCAGAAGAGTTCTGGGGAAGAGGGAGCTGTTTGTAAAAGGAATAATGAATCACTTCTGCAGTGCACAAAGCTTACAAACATCAGCACCTGTGCCAGCACTGGGCCCCACCCCTGGGCTCACCTGGGCTCTGTGGACCTCACAGAGGTCTACCTGCTCCAGGCACCTGCTGCTTCCAAGCTGGAGTCCTCCATCTCCAACTACTGCTACTGAACTCTAGGCATTTCTCTGTCATCTCCTTTTCTACCTGCCTTTCCTTCCCACTATGAAAGCTTCGTGGTTACGAGTATTAGTTTTCTCCCCTCTGCACTCTACTTCCCTCTCTGCAATCTGCTCTTTCGACAACCTCTATGGTGACCAACCCCCACCTCACTTTAAGTAATCTTCAAGCTACAGCACACTTGTTTTCTCCTGCCCACATCCTTCTGCAACCTTTCCACAGTGTCTGTCCTTCTTATCAACCGAGTTTTTCAAAGGTAACTTACACCAGTCCCAAAGCCATCACAAAGAGCACCCCTGTCCCCTGCATCCTCCTTCGGTCACCCATAAGGGATGCTGGCAGGCTCCTGGAGCCAAGGAAGCACATGGAGAGCTGGAATGAAATCTTCTTTAAAAGTAACACAGTGTGGCAGAAGTGCTAGGAGCTGGATGGGGAGACTGAGGAGGTGACGTGATTAACGATGGAAGTGTCTGAGAAGAACCCCCCTCTCTGCCCAGAAAGGTCTCACCTGCCAGGAGCACAGGAAGGCTGCTTCCCAGGACCACCAGCATCAGAGGCAAGATGCAGTCTAACCCAAGGCCCCCTTCCCTGCAGCACTGCCCACCTGGTCTCGCTGCCTAAGGCTTCCCCTTCAACCCTCTCGCGTTTCCAAAGCATGGAGCAGGCTCTGGGAACACACCAAGTCGTGCCCTGCTGGGCTTCCCGTCCCCTGCCATGCTCCGCTCCACCTGCAGCAACTGGCCCAGAGCCAGCCTGGCCGAACCTCAGCTGGGAGAAGAGCATGCACCGCATGCACACAGACACCTAATACTTATATACACGGGACATTCCCAGGAAGAAGCACTTAATACATCCTTTAAATAACTCTGACAATAGTATTCTGTCTTCTATCTACATGTTTCAAACACGTTACCGATGCTATGAAAATATAGCAAACATACAAAAATATATACATTTTAAAAAAACCACCTCAACCCATATAAATTACTTACAATATACATAACATGAAATGGTGATGATGAAGTGAACGCAGGCTCTAGGAAGGCTTCAGCTGCTGCTCAACACCCCCCATGCTGCAAGCCAGGGGTGTCCCCATGGCACAGCCCCTCCCTGGCCGGGCACGGCAAGCACAGGCCAGCTGTAGCCCAGGCACAGTGAGCCCCGGGGAGCTGCGGGGTTGCAGGGCTGGAGGGACCCCTACAAAAGCTGCATTAGGGCTTCACCTGCCTCCCCCAATGCCTTTGTGCCTCTCGTAGGGAAGATGCCAGGAGGTACTGGCATGGCTGCCTCAGGCTGGGGCGTGCTGGAGGCTGCGTTCACTTCATCAGCACTTGCTCATTTCAGTTTATGATTTAAACAAACAAAAAAATACTGCTTTTGTGATATATTATCCCATTCTTGTTACGTCGCATGTGTCATTGTTAGCTGAGGAAAGCATTGTTTAAAGTGCTGGGCAGTACATACGAACAAGTAAACCAAAAAAATACATATACTTACGTCAATACATTCCTTAGATTAGAAGCCAAGCAGCCAGCAGCGCCCGCACCCCGTGGGCCACCACCATACGGGGGGGCCAGCGCTGGCGGGCAGGGGGTGGGTGGGGGACCGCAGCGAAGCCAGCACGTTGGCAACCCCACGCTCAGAGACGGCTGAAAGCAGCCCGAGGTCTCTACGCCCCTCGGGCTGAGCTGCAGCTCATTATCCCCTCCGAGCCTGGCTGGGTAGCAGGGCTGGCAGCTTGCTGCAGCTTGCAATGTCATTTGTTTTAAATATTGGATTTCTTTAAATATAAACAATAGTACCAATTTCTGGAGGATAAAAGTAGCCAATACTGGAAATTAACTGATCTGGGTGTAGATATCATTTATCTATAGCTATATATATATTTATGCTTAAAAAACAAATAATTGGTTAAATATCTTCTTGAAACCTGTCGCTTTCCTCCACAGTGTGTCTGGTCGACAAAATCCAAGACTCTGTTCAAACCTTCAAGGCCTGGGGCTCTCCTCTTCCCCCTTCCATCCGGCACAGCCAGCAGGGAAGGGAAGCAAGCCTTGTACCGGTCATCCTGTGCCAGTCCCCAGTAAAGTGTCCGTGTGACAGTTGCCATATGCAGCTGTTTGCAGATGGGGCCATTTAACAAAAGAAATGACTTTTTAATACTGCCCTACCCTAACAGGGATTTTTTGCACGCTGACTGTACTCCTTACACCCTTCCTCAGCTGTCCCCAAGGGAAAGGCTCAGCCTTCTCCAACCAACCCTTAATGCTGGAAACCACCAGTAAGGAAGTCGCCCCATCCGATGGGGACGGTCAGGTCCATGGAGGATGGCGGCTGTGCCAGCCACCTTGCAGGCAGCAGCCCTGTGCGCCCCGGCAGGCACAGCCGCCGCGGCAGGAGCTTTCAGAAGCAGCAGCTCCTGCAGCTCCAGGTCTGCACTGCAGGCACAGCCCACCCTTCGCAAACCTCCTCCCAGGCACTCTCTGCCCTCCGAGGGCACTGCTCCCTGTGATGCACTGTTACTTGACAGTGGGGTGCACCCTGTTCTTGGCCCGGAGGGGCCGTTTCTTCTTCACCGCTGGAGCTACAGCAGCGTAGGGTTTGTGTGGGGGCAGCACAGAAGCTGCCACGCTGATGCCTCTGCTAGCTCGAAGGAGCCGGCTGGGCACAGAGCCCCTGCTGCCCGGCGGGGCGGCAGGAGAGTGTGGGGACAGTGGAGCATCTCGTGGGGGCTGCAGGTCCTTGTCGGAGGAGATCTCAGGTGAGGGTCCCTGCTCTGTGCTGCCTGCACAGTACCTGCTCAGGACATCCTCTGACATCTGGGTGTACCTCCTTCTGGAGCGGAGGCTCTGAGAGCCCTCCAGCTGGTGCTCAATGCGGTACACGTCCTCCGTCACCTGGTTGACCCGGTCAAATTGGGCGAGCAGCATCTCAAAGAGGGAAAGAAGGCGCTGGATGTCAGCGTCCACTTCCAGGCTGTCCCGGGTGCTCAGCACGAGGCTCAGCCCATCCAGCTGGCTGGAGGAAGTAGAGGCCCTGGAGCTGTCAGAGGCAGCACTTGGAGTGGGGCCCCGGAAGGACTTGGAGTCACTGGAGTCTCGGGACGGCAGCGGCTCCATCCCTTCGAACCTCACCTTGTGCCGGAACTGGAAGAGAAGAGTGGGGCAGTGGGCAGAGTTATTTCAGGAGCTGCTAAGTGGAAACACCGTGATGTGAAACTGTGTCATGCTCCATACAAGCCCCAGGGCTGCTCCCAGCCATTCCTGGCGGGCCAGACCACAGCACGGACCTGGGGACAGATCCCAGATAAAAACACATGGAACTGTGGGACTGAGAACTGGCAGCACATGCCTCTACAACACCCCATCACCAACCCAGCTCTTGGGCCTCTGGAACGGACACTGCTCCAGCCCTCACCTGCCAAAGGAACCTGACTGTGAACAGCAGTGGGAAGTAGCCAGAGGCAAAGGAAGGCTAAGGACGATGGACACTGATGCTCTGCAAACATCTGCAGCCTACTGCCTGCTACTGGGCCCCTGCTCCACGGAGGCTCCCAGGCTCCACTCACCTCCTTGGCTTTGCTGAAGCCCATCCACATTTTCAGCCTGCGCATGAAGAGCTCCACCATCTCGTAGTCCTGGGGCTCAAAGGCAGGGCGGTACAGCTCAAAGTGCATTTCCCGGTAGCTGTAGATAAGCACCACGGTGAACAGCCTCAGCACGATCCACACCTCCAGGATGATGTAGCTGGTGCAGAACAGGTAGTAGAGGCCTGAGGACTCGGGTGGGCGGAGGTTCACGCTGCCCCGCAGCATGGCAAAGAGCAGCAGGAGGCTGCTGCCCACACTGCGGAAGGACTCTGAGGAGGAGGAGAAGAGCTGCAAGGGGGACATTGGAGATGTAATGAGAAGGGAGCAGTGGCAAAATGTTCCCCTGATCCCCAATACTCACTACCCCATCTTACAAAGCATGAGCCCTGAGGAGTGGCTCGTAAATTGGCTGTGACAAGGACAGGCCACAGACACAGCCCCTGGCCAAAGCCACCTGGCCTGCGGCAGACAAGCACCCTGCACAGGCTGGGCATTTGAACACCCAGAGGACCCGCTGGGCTTTGCTCACAGTTACGGCGTGGTGAGGGATGAGGGGCAACACAACCCTGGGCAGCTCTTGCTGATAACCAGCCACTCTGTAAGGCAAGGTGGGGACAGCAGGTAGTTACCAGGAAGCCAAGCTGAGCGTAGGCCAGGATGAGGACAGTGAATGCCAGCCCTGCAGCAGTCAGCTCCTTCGCAGACTTCTGAAAGGTCTTCCCAAACACAGACCACTGCCTGACAAAACGCAGCTGCTGGGCAGCCTAGGACCAGGAGAAAGGATGGTGTTACAACATGGGCCCATCACAGAGGCTGCTGAGAGATCCTTCCAGCCCCAGGAAGGGTCTTTCAAACATGTCTACAAGTCTGAGAAATGCAAACTCTCAGAGCAGAGGACACCCTAGTCAACAGACTTCTTGCAGACAAAAGTCACCCCATCAACCACACTAGGCTGAATTCCTCAAGGGAACTGAGGGCCCAGAGGTTTTAGAGGCCCAAAGTGCTGCAGCAGAGATGCACGTGGCATCACTGCCCACCATCTCTCTCCTGCAGTAGAGCCTGGATGTGGCAGTGGCCCCATTGCATTTGATCAGCGCCTGGCACAGCAGGACCACAGTCTTGCATTTGTTTTTACTTCAGGGCCCTTTGCTGCCCCTGCCATGGGACTGTGCACAGATCACAAGCTGGCATAGGAGGATCAAAGCACACATGCTGCTCCCACCCACATCTCTCCATACCTGCACAATCAGGAGGAAGAGAAGGGACGCAGCCAAGGTGCTGAAGATGGTGTTGAGAAAGGCCACCTGGTAGAAGTTGGTGAAACCCTTGCGGTTGTTGAGGTACTTGAGCCACTGCTGGTCAGCAAGGGTGGCTTGGCTGAGGTGCACCACCACGGTGCAGGTGGTGAGGAGGATGAAGACCCACTGCCCATAGTTGCCCCACAGGGTGAAGTAGGCCTTGCCTTCCTTCTTGATGGACAGTGATTCAGACACCACGAAGTAGACCACAAACATCATGAGGAAGACCTGGAGGAGGAATGGGAAGGTTACCAGGGAAGGAGAGGGTAACGCTTGACTGCTGTGCTGCAGCGGGAGACCCTGCAGCACCCCAGGACAGCAAAAGGCCCACATACTAGGCTGAGTTCTGCCAGCCTAGAGCTGGAGCACACCCCTGAGTCCTTTCATGCCTTCCTCTCTCTCCTTCCTGCCCTAACAGTGAAGCTCCCCAAACCACGTCCAATGCACTTGTGGCAGGGTGGCAGTGCACAAGGGAAGACGGCCCAGGCAGGGTCTCCAGGGACATGACTCAGGTGGCTGATGTCCCACTGAGGACAGAAGAACAAAACCCTCAAGTTCCACAGCAACAGACATGAGTTCAAGGAAACAAGAAGGCTGAGACAAGACCAACAAATGGTGCCAGACAGGAGAAAATCTCCTTCCCCTCAACGGTGCCAGGGATGTTTTCTGTGTGCTATCCAGGCCTGGAAGCAGAGTGATGACAGGTATGGGGACAAGTGGCCTCAGGCAGCAGAGCTTTAGTCCACAGTGACCAATGCTGCCCATCCGGGAGCCCAGGCAATGAGTCCCCAGAGCCATCTGTGTAGTGACTGAGATGGAAGAGGAATGCAGAGGGGAAGCAGCACACTGACCATCATGAGAAGCTGCAGAGTGACACCCCCGCTGAGCCGTAGCAGCGGGAAGGGGCTGATGGTGACTGCGGCGATTGCCTGGCTGGCCCCCAGGAACTCCAGCTGGAGGGTGATGGCAGCGTGCAGGTCCACACTGGGGTTATACTGCATCAGCTCCACAAAGACTGCCCGGCTCCTGTGGAGGAGAGAAGAGCATCTCAGGGGACTTGGACAACACCAGCCCTGGACTTCGGTGCCACGGTTTTGTAGGATCATAGATCCTCTCCCCCTCCATGACAGCCCAGCAGCACCCCTTAAAAACTTGGGTGACAGTAGAACATTTCCTTCACCCCTGCCACACTTACATGTTGTCGATCCAAGTGTGCTGCTGAAGGAAATTCAGCTGAGCTCTGCCTTCCTCTAGGGAAGTCCCCAGCTCCTGGACGTAACCGCTGCTATCGTAGAAAGAGATGTAACCCCAGTACCAGACCCTGCAGAGGAAGAGGAGCCATGGGGTGAGAGATGGAGGACAGAGCAACCAGTGGTATGTTTTCCTACATTGCAGGCCAGGAGCAGGTGTGCAGATGCAGACCCCAGCCCCTATGCTGCACATCCAAGGGTGACAGCTGCCTCGTTATTTATTTCACAAGAAAAATTACAGAAGTGCATTGATCCATCTCAGTGTTCCCAACCTCAGAACAGCCCCAAGCCCTGTGGTGCTCCCGACTTTAATGAAGATGCATCCAGAAACAAATCAGAGCAGAAACCAACAGTGATTTAATGTCCAGTATGCTGGTAAAGGCCAATCTCCTGTAAGCCACTTCAACAGAAAGCTAGTGCTGCTCTGTGGTCTCTGTGGGCAGTTGGGTTACCTTGTTCTGCAGCTTGTCTCTGCCCTTGAAGCTGGTGAGTTGAACTCTCTGCCCCTGGAACCCCAAGAACAGCACTACATTGCTGTTCAGACAGCTCAAGGTGACGCGCATATCTGCAGGGAAGCCGGGTGAGAGGCAGCTACACGTCTCCCACCATTCACACAGCCAGTGTGGACATGTTCAGAGAAGGCTTTAAGCATTTCTGTGTTTATTTGCACTTTGTTAGGCTCAGGGGCTGCAGCTGCCCTCACTGAGGCAAGGGCTGGGAGCCTGGGAGCCACCCTGGGCATCAAATCAACTGTAAAGATGCAATGTCTTTGGCAGATGGAGCAGGGGGTGTAGGTGCAGGCTGGGCAGTTCCTTACCCCGTCAGGTCAGGTGGCGAGTAGGACCACGCAGCCGTCACATTCATGGCCGCCCTTTCCCAGCCAGCGGCATAGTCAGCAGTAGAAAAGCTGTGTGAGTCGGTGCAGTTACTCCTGGCAGCCGTGCCCATGTCATGGAGGATGTCCTGGGCACCGCGCTGGCACTCGGCTGGAATGAGACCAACGGTGTCATCCCATGGGGAGCACAATGCAGCCAAACAGTGCTGAGGCACACAGCTGAGCTTTCACACTTAGCATCTCCCTTCTTCCCAAGCCCCCTCCACCTCCACATCCTCAGTCACACCTCCAGAAATAAAGTCAATCTCTCTCTTTAGTGTAAATCCCCATGACTGACTGCCCCAGCTCATCTCTGCAGGAGCAGAATCAGAGGCACACTAATATAAATGCTGCAAAGAAAAACCTGCCTCCATAACCTCTGCCTTGCTTCGTTCAGACCCAGCTGCATCCAGACTGGGCCATTTCATCCAGACATGGCCATGGGCCCTTGCGCACCTACCCTCCTGCAGCCTGAGCTGGCGCAGCCGGGCAGTCCCCAGCGTGGTGCTGTAGCTCTCCTGACCCGACTGGTTGTTGTAGAGGTAAGGGAGGAAGACCTGCGACATCCACACCCAGAACTGATCCGACCTGCAACGGGGAAAAGGTGTGAGAGGCAGAGCTCCTGGGGCAGCTCTGCTAGGGCAGTCTCTGCATGTCTCTCACCAATGACCATCTGTGTTTCACCCGGAGGATGGGACTGAGTTTTGGAGAGCTCTCCTCCCGGGTGCCTGGCTGCAGGCAGAAGCAGCATTTCCATCCATTCCAAGAGCTGTGCTGGGGTCAGGAAAATGTTTATTTGACATGCAAGACCTAAAGGTGATTGAATCCACTTAGCACCTGGCTGAGGGTCACACCAGTGGGTCTGTGGCAGCATGGTATAAAGAGATGATATTTAGGATCAGATTCTGCTCTGCTCTCCCCCTTTACACCACTTGCACCCCAGAAACTCCACTGAGTTCACTGGAATCATTCCCGATTTGCGTTGTGGTGAATCAAAGTTTCTGTGACTTTGCGTGGCATGGACAAGCTCTATCTATTTGCACAGAAGAATCAAGGGGTCTGTAGTGAGACGAGTTAATCCCAGGCAGCCGTTCCGATGTCAGTCTGGACTGCCAGAGTTTGAAGCGGTGTGGAAACTCAGCTGGGAAAATTTAATCTAGTTAAACCATATGTGCAGAGCAAGGAAGGGAAGGACTCTGTATTTATACTAGATGTTATTTTTGGTTCTCGTGACCCTGTTTATGGCTAACCCTTACAGTTGGAAATTTTGGAGACAGAGCAAACTTGTGTCCTTTTAACTAGATACAGAAAGATAAACATCTATAATTCACACTGTCCCTTCCCACTGAGGAAATAATTAAAATGCAAAGAAATTAAAGCTCTCAACCCCCACAGGTCCCTCTGTTGTCCAGGGAAGAAGCAGAACCACAGGGACAAAAAGGGACCTGCTCACAGCCATGCCGTGCTCATGTGCAAGTGCCCAGCTTCACAGAGGCACCAGTGCTCCCCAGAGTCAAGAATCCCTTGACTGTGGAGCATGAGCTCAACAGCCAGCCCCAGCCTGCTCCGCGACTCCTCGCTGCAGCCCTGCACAGCTTCTCTGATATAAAGCAACATCTTGTTCCTCCCCATCCCTGGGGCCTTCACAGTTACCTCTTGATGCGGAGGAATTCATTGCTGCCCAGCTGCTGCTTGATGGAGCTCTGCAAAAGGAAGGCCCTGCTGTTGCGGGAGGCATCTCCATAGTTAGTGAGCAGGATCACCAGCAAGAACATCATGTAGATGAGGAAATTCTGGCAAGCAGAGAGTAGAAAGGGATTGCATCCAAGCACGGGGGGGTTGGTTCCCAATCCTGCAGCAAATCAATGCTTTCCACTAACTGCTGCCTGCCATGCAGCAGGATCAGGACCCAGAGCATGCTGTTCTTTCCATACGGGAAGCTGCTTAAAATGAAACCCAGACCACAGGCTTGTAACGATACTCTTTGTTCAGAGCGGCCAGCCCAGCACCACATGTTTTGGTTGATACGCATTGCACAACTTCCCTGTACGAACTCCTATGTGCTGGCAGCTCGGCTTATACGATAGTTATGGGGGTTTCCATCCTTTAAAGGGAAATCACTCAGTTAAAAATAACTTGACTCTATTAAAGCAGCTGTGTATTCCCAGCACAAGTGTGGAGGACTAGTACTGAATGAGCTACAAAGAGACTGAAACTTCTCCTCCTGGATAGGGAGTTATGTGTTTCAGAAGACCCAACTAATGAATTTTCTTGTGCAAGTTGGTGTCTACTCCACAACACAAACCTTGCCCTCACCTCAAACACCTGAGTTATGGTGTCAAACAAACCAGCTGTTCCAAATCAACCCCCTTACAATTCTGTTTTCCAGCCACCTCAGATCTCAGAGCTTCACAGAGCAGATGAATGTCACTGCCAGTCTTCTACAGATGGGGAAACTGAGGCAGAAACTGGAGATATGCACCTACTAACTAGCTCAGGAGATCCCAGCTGGACTGGGAGGACCCACACAAGGATGTATTTCAGCTCCCAGAGCTCTGCCTCTACCCTAGGCACCACAGGCATCATGAGACATCTTACCTTCAGCATCCTGTGTAGCAGTTTAACCTTCCTGGCCTCCTCCTTGGCCTGGAAAAGGGCAAACCCCTGTGGGGGCCGAACTTTGCTGATCTTCTCAGAAACATGCTCAACAAATGGATGCTCCACCAAGGTATCGTCTTCCTCTGGGTGCAAGCGCTTGGCAACCAGTGAGAAATAGAGGGCTTCCAGCAGAACCTGGGGAGACAAGCAGTGTCATGAGCCTGCAGAGAGAGCTGTGCCATCAGAACCACCATGGGCAGCAGCTCCTTGTGGGCCTTTCCGCATGGACAGCAAGCACGGCACAGCTGCTGAGCACTCTCTTGGAGCAGCTAGACAACCTCTAAAACAAGTTGTCACCAGCCCTGCCTCTTCTACTGCTGCTGGTGTGCATATCCTTCCCCTCCTGCAGGGACACGAGGATAGGAGAGAGTAGTCAATCCCTGCAGTGTCCAATATGACTTGATTAGTATCCGGACAAGATGTTAATCACAGATAATGTGTACACATGTGCAGATATGTGCTTGGGTACTCATGTTATCCTTACCTTCAGGGGCTCCCAGACCAAGAAGGATGCCAGAAAGCTGAATATCCCTGAGATGAGCCACATGAGGGCAACACTGGAGGAAAAGCCCACCCCTATCCACACGGAGACCCCCGTGGAGGTGGCGGAGAGGAGGAGACTGACACCATGAGCCAGATAGGAGCACCAGGGTGGCAGCAAGCGCTTCCTGAACGTTTGGTCTGCAACTGAAAGAAGGAGGCAAAACAAGCATAAACGTTACTGCAAAAGGGTCCCAACGGGCACAGGAAGCGCTGAGCACACCACTCATCCCAGCAGAGAGCTCGCCGCCAGTCCTGGGTGAGTTTGGAGGGATTGTGCCAGACATCTCCCACTGAGCAGCAACACAGACAGCACACTGAAACACAGCCAGCCTCAGAAAAGCAGTCTCCCATTTGCAGACAACTGGGTGGACAGGAGAAGGAGATGGGATCCTGATCTGGGTAGTGGGATGGGTTCCCTACTTTCTCTCAGAGCCCCAGGACATCGGGTGTGCCCAGCCTGGCTAGAGGTGCTGCTGTCAAACTCATGAAAAGCCACACATATTTGTTGCTCTGGCTGCCTTCAGACTGCCAAGCCACCCTGCCCCGGAGCTCGCTTGGCACAGCTTATTTCACACACCCATGCAAATCAATGCCTGCATAAAGATACTAGAACCATTCATCAACCAAGATGAAATGATGGATTTTAACGGACCCAAGAGGATTGCTGCTGTGTCCAATTTTCCATGCTGCAGCCTGCCCCAGGGAGGCTGTGCCTTGGGAAGCCAAGAGCTCATGCTAAGAGAACTGATGCTGAGCTTCTCCGCAGGGCACCCGAGCACTTATCACCCCCAGACCTTGCGGGGCCTGACAGCTTGCTCCCTGCCTTATGCAAGCCCGGCTGGCCAGCTGTCATGTTGCATGACCCAGTAGGAAGCATCTCTTCTCTTCTTTGCTTTGTCTGTTGAACTTTCCTTGGCATTTGACTCCCTTTCCCCTCTGGTTATGTACAGAGGCTCTCACTCTCTCATGCTGGAGGGATGAAGGGACTGATGGCTGTAGAAGGATGCAGAGAGCAGAGTAAATGGGGAAGCAGTGAGCAGAGGTTCCCTAGGGTGTACGGTAAGAACGGTCACAGCACAAGTGGTGGCCCTGGGCTTACTGAGATTCAGGCTCTGAGAGAAGCTGGCAAGAAATAGCAAATACGTCCCAAGCAGGGGAGCAGCCTTTCTTAAGGCTCCTTTTGTGTCTATCCGCCTGTGCCTCCCAAGTGCTGCTGTGTGCAACAGCCCCTCTTCCTGCACATCCCCACCCTCCCTGCCCTGATGCTGGCACAGCCCTGCAGCCCTGGTACCTGTCCATGTCGACTTGGCTGATCTGCTCACTTCCCTGGGAGGAGCCGCCACGTTCTGGCCTTTGTCATTCAGCTTCTGCATCATGACAGTCTCCACCTTCTCCCCAAAGACGCTGGACCTGCCAAGGCAAAGGGGTGATACTGGTGAGCCATACCCCTGCTGGCTCTGCAGTAAGCAGGCTGGCACCAAGATGGACTGAACTCCAGTGCTAACACCAGTGTAGCAGCCCCAGGCCAGTCAGAATTATTTCTTTCTAGAGCAGTAGGCCCAGGCTGCCGAGGCACGCAGACACTGTGCTCTGCACCTCATGGAGGAGGGCTGAAAGTCTTTCCCCTCCCTTGATCGGCTGCTTTGCACTGGTTACCCAGTGGTGAGCTGCCAGCCCGGCTGGGTGGTGGTCAGGGTCCCAAAGCAGGGTGCTCTAGGGACGATAACACAAGAGAGATTCAACCCCGCTTCTCCCTTTCATCAGTGCCATGAAGTGAACCCATGTCCTAGGACTTTGTCAGCAGTCCACAAAGCTCTGGAGACGCATCTTCAGCTGTGCTTTAAGGGGATATTCCAAGTGGCTCTGGGAAGGGTGGCAGTGCCCTGCTGGAGCTCTGGCTACGGGGGCTGAAGGAATCATGGCCAACAAGAAGATAGTGACTCATGACAAGGCTATCCTGGCCATTTGCAATGTCTCAAAACCNGTCAGCAGTCCACAAAGCTCTGGAGACACATCTTCAGCTGTGCTTTAAGGGGATATTCCAGGTGGCTCTGGGAAGGGTGGCAGTGCCCTGCTGGAGCTCTGGCTACAGGGGCTGCAGGAATCATGGCCAACAAGACAGTGACTCATGACAAGGCTGTCCTGGCCATTTGCAATGTCTAAAAACCCAGCTCAGCTCAGCTCAGCTCACTGCGGCTGGGTGCAGCAGAGCTGGCTGGTGCAGTACTGGCTGCTGCAGAGCTGGGTGGGAGGACAAGGGANGAACTACTGGAGAGAGTCCAGCAGAGGACTACAAAAACGATCAAGGGAATGGAGCACCTCTCTGATGAGGAAAGGCTGAGAAACCTGGGTCTGTTCATCCTGGAGAAGACAGAAGGGATCTCATCAATATCTAAAGGGTGAGTGTCAAGAGGGTGGGGCCAGACTCTTCTCAGTGGTGCCCAGCGACAGGACAAGGGGCAACGGGCACAAACTGGAACACAGGAAATTCCATCTCAACATGGCGAAAAAACTTTATTTTGAGGATGACAGAGCACTTGGAACAGGCTGCCCAAAGAGGTCGTGGAGTCTACTTCTCTGGAGATACTCAAAACCCTCCTGGATGCATTCCAGTTCAACCTGCTCCGAGTGAATCTGCTTTGGCAGGTGGGTTGGACTAGATGATCTCCAAAGGTCCCTTCCAACCCCTACTATTCTGTGATTCTGTCTATCTGCAGCTTGGCTGCAGAGCCCTGCATGAAACTGCTGATATAAGAGGCCAAGTTCTTCTTCTCCATCCATTTACAGAGGTTCAGAGACACACTGTGGCTTTGCAACCAGTGAAGAGGTGCTGGTTGCTTGCAACATTCAGATCCCATGGGAACACGTCTCTTCTTGCTCCCAGTCTGCTAGCAGTGTGGTGACCACTCACTTCAGACTGCTTTCCCAGACCAAAATCCCCATTAAGAATATATGTCCCCCCTCCTTTGCCCTTCAAATTGAAGTCACTGGTAATGGCGGCAGGCTCAGCTATTCTGCCTTCTCCCGAGCTGAGCCAAGGCTCCTAGGGCCCAGATTGCTCCTCCTGCACTTCCCTGGGTCATTCAAACCCTGGTACAGAGCAATGCTACTCACACACCTACCTGAGGCAGAAAAATATCGAGGCTGTCCCTGGTGAACGCCAAGCGACAAGCTGTCCTCCTCAGTTGCCAGTGGGGCCTCAAGTCCAAGGTGGCGGCTGGCCCGGCCTCTCTTCAGCTTCTGGATGGTGTTGCCCATGATGGAGGGGTCGCTGAGGAGGTCTGGCCAGCTGAGCAGGGCCTCGCTGGAGGGCCACCGTACAAGGCTGCGGGAAAACAGAGGAATAGGTGCAATCAGGTATGCGTGGGGAATGGGAAGCATGAGAAAAGCAACTGTACTAGTGCGTGGGACTGTCTAGAAGGGAAACAGTTGTGGGAGCACAATCCCAGTCTACCAAAGCAGAAAACTACACTGAACTCCTACTTGCTCCACCCCCAGAAACCTACTTACCTTTTGGAGTCCTCCAAGAACAGATCTGTTTTGGTTTGCTCAGAGAAGGCCTGTGGAAGAAGCGGAGGCATTTCAGGCACGTGACACTGTTTTGTGCCTGGTTAAAACAGCGGGTTGTTACCATCAGGGGTCACTGGAAACCTGGAGCCTGAGCTACTATTAGCCCTGGGTTCACACCTCCAGGATCCTGCTCTCCTCCAGAGATAATGCCCAGGCACACTGGGAAGATCCATGCTCATAGACACAGAGCAGTAGCTGGAGACAGCTTGTGCTCAGTACCTGGGACTGGCCTGGGCAGAGTTGCAGGTGAGAGATGAAGGGCTGTAGCTCTCCTCTACGCTGGTATTTGCCACAGGCACTTGAGTGCATCAGTTCTTGCACTGACAGTTGTGGATGGACACTGTGTCCGTGCACAGGAGCACACAGACCCATGCAGCCTGTCCAGCTTTCAGGTGTGAAGCAAGTTACCTCTGCCCGGAGCCCGGGGAAAGTGGGGAAGGAGCTGTCAAGGATTGAGGAATCCAGGTAGTTGTCAATCTCTAAGGACTGCTGGTCTGAGTGAGTCAGGGTGTGGTTGATGGAGACCTGCAAGAGATAGGAAAGCTTGAGCAGAAAAGGGATGGATGGAGGTGACAACGTCACAATGGCTTAGAGCCCTGCTGCTCAGTTGCTCCTGCCAGCTCCCTGCTCTGCTAGGAAGCTCCACGCTTACGCAGGCAGGGCCAGGGGATCCCAAGCCTGCCCAGCATGGCTGAGAACAGGAACAGGAACAGGCACACGCACATCCTCCACTGCATCCCAGGCACCTTGGGCGCCCCACACACCACGGCTCAGTGCCATCTAGGCTGTCCCAGGCACAAGTTCCCAGGAAGCCACGTGAGTTTGCAACCTCCTGCAAAGCAGGGAGTGTTTACAGGAACAAGTAGTATCAGACACATTTGCTGCTCATCAGTCACTGAAAAGCTGGCTACAGTACTTAATGGGGCTGCTAATTGTGTCTAACTAGTCATTAAATCCCTAGCTAATCCTTTCACAGCTGCCTAACCACAGCTCTGCTCAGACAGCTGAATTTGTACCCAGGGTAGGCATTTCATTAGCAATGCTCCACTGAGCATCTCTCAAACTCCTGCCAATGCAGCAAAGGGTCATACCTTTAAACAGCATTCGGGTACCTATCACATACTGAAATCAAGAGGGACTAAGTGCCTAAACAGCTTTTAAAATCTGCCCTTTTGGTCTAGGCATTGTCAGAATCCAGGCAGCGATCTCTCCCTAAAAGGTCAGGGCCTGCTCCCAGTTCAAGAGAGAGACAGAGACTTGCTAAGGGCGAGCGTCTGGTTGTGGTGCAGGGCGCATGGTGCAGCACAGAGATACAACTGGGAAAGTGCAGAGACCAGCTGAAGAAGCGATGTACCACAAAGGGCAGAATCTAGCCTCAGATGAGCAAACCCATCACACCCATCTGGGCAGCCTGCAACTACTTCTCCTCATTACCTTGCCACGAGCCATCCGGAAGAGAAATAAAATGACGAGGTAGAGAGGGTAGACCACCATGCTGGAGACCAGGCCAACAGCCACTGTGTCCACATTAACAGGGATGAGGTTGGAAACAGCCCCTTTGCTGGAGAGAATCGAAAGAGATCAGAGACCAGTGTTAGCAGGAGCACTCGGGGTTGCCAGCTAAGCAAGGAGTGAGACAAAACCACACAATCAAGCACTTCAGATGTGCAGAGAACAAAATGGGCGTGGGCTGTTCTAACAGATGACACAGCAAAATCAGGTAAGGGGGAAAGCTGATCAGGTTGTCCTTGGTCATCCGTGTCCCGGCCCTAGATTCTTTGGAGCAGGAAGGCCAGACTCAGGGGCACAATCAAAGCACCTGTTCCCAGTGGACATAAGGTCTGTCCTGCCCTGTGTAATGGGAAGTGCAGGAGGGGCCCTGAGGAGGTAAGGGACTGGCCAGAGCACCAAGGGACACAGCGCACCTGAGGTGTACGTTCCCCACCACGCCGTACCACACAGCATTGGCACAGAGGAAGAGGAAGATGAGGAGGGAGCAGCAGGTGGCTCTCTGGACACGGGTGAAGCGGCTGCGAGGCGGTCGGTCCCACATGGACAGCCAGACATGCTTCTCAAAGAAACCTCGCTGCAACTCTGCTATGAAGATCCGGGAGAAGCTCCTCAGCTCTGTCTCACCTGAGCACAAAAAAAGAGAGACTCTCAGGGCCAGCTGCATTGCAGAGGGGACGTGGCTGGGCCTGCCACGGTCCCTCCTTGCAGACTGATATTGAAGGAAGTATCCACGCTGCATCTATATGGTCCCTCCTGCATAGTTGCGTCCTTGCCATGACTTGTCCTCTAGCACTAAGGACCCAGCAGAGCACTTGGCTGTACAAGGCACCAATGCAGTGAGGAAGAGCCCGTGTGCAGGCTCTATGGTCTCTCTGCACTCTCCTGCTGTGGGACCTTCCTCAATGCAATGAGAACTGCCACACTGCTCAGCCATCCCAGCCCCACGCCCCAGGGGCTGAGCACTCACTGGCAGCATAAACCTCCTTCTCCACCATTCCATCGTTCTCTTCACTCTCCACCGACAGCCAGTCATTCACCAGGAAGAAGTAGCTCTTGCTGCTCTGCAGGTCCCGGATTATGACGTGCTGCAGGTACCAAGAGGGGCTGAGTCCTAAAAGTTAAGAGATGAAGAAATATGTGTGTCATGGCAGACACTCCTGCGTGGACCTGCAAATCTGAGAGGGCAAGACAAGAGCCCCTCAGTGGGACAGCAGCAGTTACCCTGTGATACTATATTCATCAGTGGGAATTGCACAGTCCCCAAGAGAAAGGCTTGGCATAGCAAGGTCACATCCTAGGCTGTATGGATGTTTACATAGACTGTCACAACACATCGCATCGTATATGCATGGGATTACGGCCTGCACACCCACTCACTTCTTACCTTTATTGTCATGCCAAATGCGGATGCGCCAGATGCTCCCCAGACTCCGCTCCGTTGCGATCTGAAACACATCGAGGCTGTTGCGGTGGAAGGCGTTTTCTCCATCCAGATGTCTGTGACCACTTTTATTGTCCACACCATACAGGGCAATCCCCACGTGGGCCGTGGTACCTGGCAGAGTTAACGGGACTCAGTTAGGGAAGGCACCCAAGGTGGAGCTGTTCGCCAGCCCTGCCTTCCTGCCAGTGACCTGGTACCAGATGCAACGGCCCTTTAGAGGGGCCACCTGGAGACTCGGGAGGAAGGAATGTGCTCAACAGCTGTTCCACACCCCGGGATAGAGTTACACACAGCCTGGAGGGCAGCTGCTCAGACTGGCCTGGTGCATGGACCTTGGCATGCTCATGGTTTTCCTCTTTGGAGGGGACTGAATCTGACATTCCTTGCCTTGCTAACACCCTAAGGGGAGGAGATGTTTGTTCTGGATGTTTTTTCCACCAAGTAGCTGCAAGACTTGTTTTCTTTGACTTCTCTCTGGTACCAGTTGCCAGATGCTCCTTGGTCCACCTGCTCAACCTGGATGGTCCTTGGGGCGGCTTCAGGAGAAAGCTGCTGCCAGTGAAACCAGTGGTTACACTAAGATTAATGGGAGCATGTTTCTGGCAGTGATATGGTGGCACTTCACTGACATCCTTTCTTAGAGCTTCCACATCCCAACTGCCCAGATTTCCAAGTCCAGGATGATGTTTCTGGCAGCTCTAGCTACAAACCCAGCCCCAGCTCAGAAAGCCAAGCTTTCTGCCTTCGTGTCGCTGGGAGAGATTCAGATGGCAGAATGAAGTGGTGGATGCTGGAAGACAACAAAACGGTCCATCTAAAGGGCCCACAAGGCCTGGATGCTTCTGCAGGAGAGGGCCAGAAGTGAGGAACAATTGCGGCCTCTTGGCTGTTCCTGCAACCACAGCCCAGTCAGGGAAAGCAGCGTAGGGGTATTTCTATACTGGGTGGTTCCTGCCAGCAGCAGTTGTTTGTCCCACCCCAACAGCAAGTGGTAGGGCAGCATGCTCTTCTCCACAGCTCTTGACCTGCCCCATCATTACACAATAAAAACTGAATGGTTTCGGAAGCCCTGAACTGTCTGCTCAGTGCTGCTCCAAACACCAGCTCAGCTCTGGGCCCCGCAGGGGAATGTTTGGTGCATGATGTGCTGAGGTGAGATCTCAGGGGAACTACACAGATGTCACCCTAGGAATCAGGCACAGAAGTAGACTATGTGCTAACCTGATCCTCTGCCCCAGCCAGTTTTCACCAGGATCTCGTATTTGTACAGCCCGTTCTTCCCGCAGAAGGGAATCACTCCCACTCGGTTAATGTCAATCATGTCCAGCTTGTGCACGATCAGTGCAGCCACTGAGTAGGTCACAAAGCAGACGGCACATGTCAGCAGAACGATGTAGTTGAGACCTGGGCCAGGAGCCTAAAAGAAAAGCAGCATGTTGCAAGACACTCTCCTTTCCCAGGAGGACCACCCCATTCCGCAGGAGTCATGCTGCCTCCTTCGTGGCTATAATCATCATTCACACACATGATACCACATGCAAATAGAGAAAGACCTGTCCCTGCACAGACCGTGTGCTCACAGCCCCGCGGAGCGACTGCAGCAGCCAGCTGAAGCTGCTGTAGCAGCTGCCGAGAGCTCTCTGCTCCCACTGACGTCACATCGACAGCTAGAAAGAGCCTGAACACCCCTGGGAGGCAGGGAGCAGCTGGCAGGTGCAAGCTCGCTGGGATAGAAGAGTGCTGGGTGACAGCTGGGAGGAGCGTTTGGCATCTCACTAAGAGGTGAACACACTGCGAGGTGTCCAGAATAGAGAATAAAGCCATCTGCAAAGGTCTGTTTGCAGCAGCAGCAGCAGCCAGGTTTCATGATCAGAGGACGCAGCCCTCTGTGAGCTGTGCCCATCTGCAGCTCCCAAAGGCTCTCAGGTACTTGGGCTGGTCTGCCGGCTGAGCACAGGACAGCCATGACCCAGCTTGAATATGAAGCCAACGGGAGCCCAAGGCTTTCCTCTAGGTGACAACAATCTGCTCAGTGTGGCAATGTCGCACAGCCTCTGCTTTGTTTTACTCACAGGAAAGATGAACTGGACAGAGTTTGCGGGGACAAACAGACTGGCCCCAAAGGCGGTGAGGTGCTGGGTTAAGCACACAGCCTGGTCTGGCCTGGTCTCTTCCAGTGGGATGATGCCTTCTGTCTTCCACCGTTTCTCCTGCTCGCTGAAGTACTGGCACAGGGAGGTGTACAGCCCCAGCGTCACCTCCACCGGGGACCAGGTAAAATGGTTTGTGATGTTGAAGTAATATTTCTGGATGGCATCATCAGTTCTGGAGAAAGGAAAGACATCAAGGAGACATTAATCTGCTCACTGAAGGGACACAAACCCCGTTCTGACGGATGTGTGCCCATAGAAAACACCCTGCTGCAGGGACAGGTAAGCACACAATGAGGAGGAAAAGCCCAGTGACTGTGGTGTAATTTACACCACCCTTTGGCTGTGCAGAAAGTCTGGGGTTCTACAAACCACCTGAATTCTTCTTTATCTTCGTATCAGTTCAGCACTTGGAGCATTATGTTGCACATCCTCCTCCCTGTGCTGGCAGCCTTGCACAGCTCTCCCACCCACCCTTCCCTGTGTCCCACTGCCCCACACGACACTTCCACGGCAACTCTATGATTCTTGGCTGGGAGCATCCTGTTATCAAAAGCCATGGAAGCTGTGTCAACTTACACAACAGTGGCTCCATTCTTGCCCCACCTATTCCCAAGCTGCCTATCTTTTCTCATGCCTAGGAATGGTTCGTAAATAACATGAGGCATGAACTCACATGCTCCCGGGCAAGGCAGCAAGTCAGCAACTGAAGTTAAAAGAATGACTGCTCTGATAAAAAGACGACAGCTTTGCTGCAAAACCCAACAGTGTTTAATGAACCCCGGCACGCTCCAAGCAGAAGGCAAGCAGGGTGGACAGGAGCCCACAAGGGAACCTGCTTTCTCCTCCAGTCACACGTTGGGAAGATGAGCTCTGAGGATAGAGGTGCTTTTGTGAAGGCTGCACTGCACTTCAGGAACTAGGCTAACAAGTGTGATGCTTTGCTCCAGGAAATGGTTTCATGAACTGCATGGAGCAAGCCCTGCATCTGCAAAGGCCAGTGTGAGTCCCTTGGGGAATGAGTCCTGGTAAAGATGGGCAGCTCTGGGATCACTAGTGCACAGAGGATGAAAGTCTGGACAAACATCAGACAAACAGACAACAGCAGGTATCAGGCAAGTGAGCAGAGAAAAGGGCAGCGGGGTGAGACTCGTCACCAGGAGAGGCGCTGGGTGACGGTCACAATACTCATAGGGAATGTGATTTACAGCTCTAAAAAGGGGAACTCTCCCTCACCTGGATCAGAAAGGCAAATCACAGAGAGCTGAGCACCAGCAGCAGAAGATGTCTGGAAGGAAGGAGTGCCAGGGTAGAAGAGGTGCCAGTGTTGAGATGTAGGAATGGCAGCTTGCAGCTGCCTGCCCAGGAGAGCTGCCTCCTCCAAGGACAGAGCAGCACTGTGGATAACTACAACAGCACCAGCCCTGGAAAGCAGCCTGGCAAAAGCCATGGCCAGGCCCTGAGAATCCCTCATGTACATCTACGGGACAGCCTGGGGGTGACAGGGATTACAAGGGAGCCTTCTCTTACCTGGGTGAGGTGAAGAAGGTGTAGAGCTTGTGGTCGCTTCCAGCCAGGGCATCCAGGCCAATTTTCTTAGAGGCACTGCAGTTGTGCTCGTTGGGCTCTGGTTCGTGATGGAGATAAGCCATGATGAATGGCTCAGGCTCACTTGCAATGTAGTGATCTGTGTGGGGAGCAGGAGAAAAAACAGAAAGTACTTTATAAACACCAGGGAGAGATCGACCACAAGCCTGCTGCCAGCAGTGGATGTACAGGGGGGACTATCAGGAACACAGAAAGTCAAGAGAGATGCTTTTCCAGATTGCACTCTCTCAGTCTGCAGTTGCGAGGATCCCTGAGCAAGAGACTGGATACTATTGTACCTGACCAAGAGAGAGACAGGACAAACTCCTGCCAGTGCTAATGCGGCTCAACAGAAGGGCTGGAAAAAAGCAAAAGGCTTCTCAGTGCCAGAATCCACAAGCAAGGATTACACTGGGGACTGGATAATGCCCATGACAGCTGGAACCTCAACCATGCAGTGTGGAACTTGCTGGCTACACCTGACATCCCCTCCCACACACCAGTTATCTCTTGACACAGCTCTCCTTTGCTGCAACACCCAGCCCTCCTCCCCCACGGGAAGAAATAGCAAAGAGCATAAAGAGTTGGATCTGTCTGCGCTACCATTCAGGACTCTGTAAGTGAGCTGGAAGTGCAGTCCTGCTTCTCTGTTGTTGCTCTCCATAGTCACAATTAGGTTCACAGATGTTCTTGCCTCGATGACTTCTGTGCCAGCAGAGAGATTGTCAGCATCTGTGTTGTTTGACACCATTACGGTGATGGCTTTCTCTGAGTCCAGGCTCCCAATGGGGATCTGCACCCCGTTGTGCGTCTGAAACTCCATGGAGGCGACCTTTGTGGACACGGTGTAGTTGCTGATGTAACCAAAAGGGAAAGGATTGGAGTCCACTTGGAACATGACTTGAATGACATCCGTCAAGTTGGAAAGGGTGGTGTTGAACGCCTGGGGGATGGAGAACTGGCAGTTTGGTGTGTTTTCGTAGCAAAGCAAGTTAAAGGGATCAGACCGCTTGCCTGTGGCCTTAATTTCTCCTCCCACCAGCTCAAGGGGCTCTTCATTCAGCACTCGAGACTTCATGAGGATGCGCATCAGGCTGGAAGATAGGTTGTAGGCTTTGGGAGCTAGCAGCAAATTGTGGGAATCAGAAAGCAGTTCCTGGGGCTTGGATTCTTGTGAAACCGTATTGACAAGGTGAATTAGGTCACCTGCCAGGAGGGAAATAAACACGTAAACAGCGGTAAATAGCCTAGATAACTGCTACAGTCTAGATAACATCTGACACCTTCCCAAAACAATCAGACAAGTCTTTTCTTACTGTCTTCTCACTGTAACTCTACCTGCGCACATGACCTTCCACACTGGAAGTGTTCAGTAGCCCATAGCTAAAAATAGAGCTGTCAGCAATTCCTGCAGGCTCTCAGCTAATCTACGAAGTTTGGTGGTGAATACTTAAACAACAGGTTTTATATTTTCCTCCTGTGAAGTAACTAGAACGGCAGATTGGGAAACGGGAAAAGAATGGCTAAATCAAACATATGTTACTAAGTTTTTGCACTACAAAGCACCGAACACTCACAAATACATAAAAAGGAGTGCAAAGAAGGTGCCTCTGCTTCCTCCCAGGGTAGACAGGTGGGAATTTCTGCACAATGTTCATGGGTGCCCCAGTGAAGTCTAGCACCCTCCTCAGATTGCAAACCAAGAAGGCAAGCATCTGGAAACCGTAGCTGTTTACTAACAAGACAATTCCCTGAAGTATTAGTGAGTTTATTAATAACTGTCATATTGAAATGTCCGCAGAGAGAGCTGCCAAAGACAGGACAACCCTGGGAAAAGTGCAGGGAGAAGGAAGTACTGGGGTGCCATGCTCCAAATGTTAGATGCAATCTCCCTAACAGCTTGAAAAGGCATGAGCCAAGCGCCTAATGCTAAAGGACAAAGTCTGCAAAGCTTCCCTCAGTCTACTTCTGCCCAGCACCCTGCGCAGGGCGCCCTCAGCAGCACCCGGTCAAACGTCACCCGTTCCTGCAAGAACAAAACTGACCTGTGATGTTGAGGATGTTGTCGGCGATACCAGTCGGTGTCACAGTGCCTTGGGTCATTTCCCCTTGCAGAATGGTCATCATGGTCTCCAGCTTGTTCAAGGTTCTTGTCAGGCATGACTTGCAAACCAGCTCCTTGCTCACCACCTGCAAAGGGAAACACAGTCTGATGCAGTAGGAAGACCTCCAGGGAAAGATGAAGGCAGCTGTGGGCAAGTTCAGCTGGCTCAGTCCTGCAAAGACCTGAGCACATTTGTTCAAACACCATTTGCACTCTGGAAGTCACCCCTGCTCTTTCCAGTCCCAGGGAGGTGACTGCAGAGACCATGGCTGCTCTACTCACACCCAGAGACGCCAAGGAGTTGTTGGTGTCTCCAAGACTCTTCATGCACCTCCCCTCATGTTACAATGTGCCAGCATACAGGCAGGCATGACGGGAGTCTAATGGAGGATGCATTAGGGTTGGAAAGAGCATTAAAGGGCAGCATATCCATGTTCCCTGGAGTTCACTTGTAAGGACCAAGCATGTCTCTTGCTGTTGCATCTCATGAGCACTCCTTTGGGGTCACACACTATTC
Organism: Burhinus bistriatus; assembly: GCA_013397275.1. Classification (NCBI taxonomy): domain Eukaryota; kingdom Metazoa; phylum Chordata; class Aves; order Charadriiformes; family Burhinidae; genus Burhinus; species Burhinus bistriatus. The sequence continues at coordinate 596,830 of VYXH01007651.1, read as the reverse complement.
CTACAGAAATCAATCAGAAGGAGCTGGATAGGATTCTTCCATCCACTCTGCTGTCTTCAATGGAAGTAAGATTTAGCCCTAACTGAATCCATTTCAGTGTCCAAATACTCCTGAAAGCTGTGGGAGGGATCCTGCCACTCAGGCATGATGGATGTCCCTCCCTCTGCTCCCAGATGTGTCCAAGAAACAGAATGTTCTAGCCATGGCCTGGAGCTCCCCACACTCTTGAGGGCTGGATGGGAGGGACTGAGGCAACACATGGAAGCTGTTACCACAACCCCGTTCCTAGCTCTTATTCATCTTTTTTCTTTTAATCATCATAGGATTCAGACGTGATTCACCATATGTTTTGGTGAAGAATCAAAACAGCATCTGCAGGTCTAGAATTCCTCCTTTTCTGCTTTTATTTGTAAGCTATGAGAAGCGAGGACATACTGTGTAAATCACAGTCCACAAGGCACAGTCAGGTATCAAGGAGGTGGAGAACAGAAAGGGTTATGGGGAGGAACCATCCAAGGAGCTACTGCTTAGCAAGGAGAATCTTTTTTTCCCCTTCAGGGGAAATTAATTCTGATTTTTCCTCTACCCTGTAGGTAAAATCAAAAAAATATCAGCACTGATTGACACTTCTACAGGAAAGGAAATGTGTGAGCTCTGCGCTAGTCTCAACCACTTGGGAAATTCTAGATTACTGTTTTTCTAAGCTTTTCGTTCCAATCCAGAGCGCAACTAATCCTGGAACGTCAGCTTTTCCCCTGGAACAACAATTCTATTTCTAGACCTAAGCTTCCACAACAAGATCAAGTCGCAAGGCAAAAGCATGTGGGAGACACAGAAACAAACCAATCCAGCATGGGAATGGGATGTGCCGAACCCCAAATCCCTGAACAAAGATGAACAGAAAAAAGTTATTTTTGAGGTTTACACTCTGAAGCAGAGAAAGGAGCAGCAGAAGAGGGACTCTGTGGGTGGGATGCAGTAGTCTGTCCATCATTCCAATGACAGCCGCTTCCCACTGAGCGAGGTTGCTGACCTGGCTGGGGAGGCGATGCGCAGCCAAGACGGGTACCTGACTCCAGTCCCGAAAGAAAAGATTTGGGAGGGTGGGGAGGAAGAGCATGCCAGAGCAGACTGGCTGACCACCAAACCCCAAGCATATTATATAACTGGGCTCTCTTCCCTTTGCCCATCTGACAAAACACATAAAACCACTCCTAAATCCACCAGGCAGCAGCCCCAGCACCGGGGAGCTGGAAGTGCGAGCTGGCTGGGGAACACAGCGCTTCCAGTCAGCAGTGAAGCAGAGCAGTGTTTCTAATCTTGTATGGTAGAAATAGGGCTGGAAGGAACGTCAGTCCTTGGCACTGTCCCCTGGCTCAAGGCAGGTCCGGCTCTACTTGTGTTACTCCTGATGGGAGTCCAGCCTGTCCTCGGAGATTCTGCAACTCCCCCGGCAATTTATTCCAGTGCTTCTCCAGTCTGTCGAAGCCTGTCCTACAGCCTCCATCTGCAAGTGAAGGAACCTACTTGCTAGCAAGCTGCCACATCAGGGCTGGTACCAGAGAAGAAGCACAGAATTCTTATGTGCTGTCTTCCAGCACATGAATACATCACCTTATCCATGCCTGCTAGATCGGTGGTATGGCAAGGGGCAGAGCTGACTACACTTAGGACATCGCCACAGAAACCCTAATGTTGTCAACAAGTGGTACCTGTCCTCCCTGTGTGGTATGTGTGTGGGAGAGAGAGATAGGGAAGCAGAATGAGAATTGAAGAGCATCTAAGCTGCACCTGAAGAGCAGGAGGCTGGAGGTGGGGATGGGGACCATACCGTGCACTGTGCCAAGGCCGCCGAGATCTGCTGGATATCATCAACTGTGTTCACATTCAGCGAGTTCAGGGTTTCTGTGATATTGTTGCGAGTCCAGGTCCGAAGTTCAAATTCATTCCCAGTCTCAGGTTCCAGAAGCATGGACCGCTCATACTGGGGGGGGGATAAAATCAGGTAGAGTGAGGAAACATATCAGGTTGTTTCAGAGGATGATGAGCTGTGATGAAGTCACCTCTTCCCTGCACTCTGTATCTCCCTACCTGTGCTTTTTCCCAGAGGGTGATCTAATGAGCTGTTTTTTCAGTAAAACTTCCTCAATTTCACTTGTGCTCTCCAAGCAATTATCTTAACAGCATTGCACTTGACAGCTAAGTAGTATACCAGTGTGCAGTCCTTATCCAGCTAAGCACAGTGCCTGTGCTCAGGGGGATTGCCCCTGCCTGGCTTCCAGGCATGCAGGAGGCTCTTATCGGGGAGGAAAGCATGAGTATAGCATGCAATTCCTGTCCTGCCTGTAGAGATGCATGCAGAGGGACTGGGCCCCACTTTAGGTAGGCACGAAAGTGAATGCTGCCAGGAGGATGATGCTCCCACACTGTGGATTAAGAGGCCTTGTGTGCAGGCAGAAGATCTTTCTCGCTGCACTAGCCCAGCAGTCAGAACAAGGAGGTCTCCTTAGCACCCAGAGCATCACCTGAGCAGCTACAGGGAGTTTCCAGCCCTGCTGAGATGGAGTGGGGTGGCTGGATCAGGGGAAGCATGAAGGAGCTGGGGGAATTTGAGCTAAGATTTCTGTTTCTAAATTCACTGTTTAGACTTGAATATGAGGGCAAAAATGCAGGCTGAGACACCCAGGCCACTGCCTTCTCTCTCTGCTTTCCCTGGTCGTTGTGTGTCTAGAGCTTGTTACTCTTTTTGATGCACAAAAATAGCTCCAGCTCAGCTCCCAGCATGCATGTACACTGATTTACATGAAAAACTAGCATTAGTCATTTCCCTACATCACTGTACAAAACTTGGCCAGAGAACATTACTGGCAACTGCAAGGCCTTCTGGAGGCCCCTCTTGGGCAGAGAGTGCTGCTTTACCTCATTTAAGATGGTGATGAGGGCCAGAGAGTATTCAATGACCTGTTGAGGGTCCCCTTGTTTCACTAAGCCCTGGAGCACGGTGTCTGTTTGATTGTAGAGCCAGTGGGAGAGGCTGGGGAACCCCTCAGGTAAGCCGATTTCCATGGAGCTGCCAAGGAAAAGAGGCATTTGGGTCAAGTGCAGACTATCAAATGAGGTTGGGGGAAGGGGGTAGAATACGCCCTTTAGCTGGGAAGGAAGATCAGAGGGGAAGCAGGTGGTTAAACAACGACAGCACTACTGCCGTCTGCCCTGGTACCCAGTTTGCACCAGCTGTATGTAGGAACATCATGGACCTGAAGCCTGATTCCTCACTGGTCCAGCTCTGTGAAGCTGCAGGTGTAGGACACACACAGGTGCACTGAACCCACAGGAGAAAATCCAGGTTTAGCTTGATGGAGTGTAAAGAGCACTTAAAAACAGAGTTGGTGTGCTGGGAGGAGCTGCACTGCTTTTGGCATCATTCCCTGGGGTCTGAGGAACAGCTGGGACACAGATCCTCCTTGCAGGCACTGCAGGACCGTACGCTCCAGCCTGGGAGGTCAGGAGCACGTGTACAGTGCGGGGAGCTGCAAATCAGCTTTGAGAAGAAGGAGTCCTACAGCTCAGTCAGGCAGCAGAGACCAGCTCAGGATGCTGCCCAAAGACCTGTGGGCACTTGTCACCTGCATGGAACACACTGAAAACCAAGGGGCATTTGCAGAAGGGATAACTGGGCTTTCACGGTACTGGCCCTGCTGAGACTCGAGCTGCAATCCCTTCCACCCTATTCAAATGCACGTGCTCTCCACCTTGCCTATATGAGACCTCCCTGGCTCTCAGCAGCAGTACGCCAGGCCACCTGCAGCACCTGAGGTTGGTGCTGCCAACTCTCCTTTGAGGGCTCGTGATGCAGAGGTGGTGGAGCACAGAGCATAGAGATCTTCTGAGAAAGCAACAACATGCCCTCAAAGCAAGGTGTCACCAGGGAATTAAGGAGGTGGTCAGGAAAGCAGGAACTTATGGGAAAGTCTCCTCCTTGAGTGATGAACCACAAAGACTGGAATTCTCTGTATTGCACTTCTGCTGAGCCTCCCCTCGCCTTCCTGCCAACAGCCTCTTCCAGGAAGCAAACGTTTCACCCAGGATCTGCCAAGCCATGACTGTGATTCAGGAGCTTAGGCTGGACACTGGCTCTGCTGTGTAAGCCCAGCCTGTGAGCAGTGGGTCTTACCGGTTAATGGCCACCACGGTTGCTCCCAGCTGGTCCTGAACAAGGACTGACACAGATACCATGAAGCCGCTCTCGTGAAAGCCCGGGGGCAGGAAGGCGCTGTGCTCAGCACGGCTGCCCTTGTACACGCAGAACTCGTGGTAGTGCCCAGCCCTGTGGCGGGATGCCAGGAGGATGTACACCAGCGGGCCCTCCGTGTCCTCCATGTCTCGCCAACCTGCAAAACAAACCCGAACAGGGGGTCTGATGGAGGCAAGGGCACAGCGGGGCTGCAGTCAGCATCCCAAAGTCCAGCCTGTCCGTCACAGCTGGCACTGCCTGGCAGTGCCCCTTCTCTCCCCTGGTGTGTCCCACCTGGCTCAGCCCTTCAGCATGGCATCTTTACTGCTGCCCCCTGCAAGCAGTCACCCTGCTCTGGCAGAGGGACAGGCTGTCCCCACCATTAGGGGACAGCTTAAGGACTCTGCTGGGCTGGAGGGATGTCTTCAGGGCCTGTAAAGTAAAGCTCTGGCCCTCTGAATTTTTCTGATGTTTAGGGGTTTCTGCCTAGGTCTTTGGGTCCTGTGCCATTTAAAGGGATTTGTGAAGAGTTCATGAGCAAAATAAAAATGGGAAAAACTTCACTTGGGCTGGGAACAGCACTGACCTAAGGCCACAGCTTCTGGACAAGCCCTGCAAAGCCTGACATTAGACAGAGGCTCAGCACTGAACTCAAGCAGTTCAGCATCTCAGGAACAACTGGGTCTAAGATAAACCTGCACAAACGTTTCCTTGGAGCTCCCAGGAATTATGGGGAGTCTTGTGGGAGCCAGGCAGTTGTGAAATTCACTGCGTTTGCCAGTGAGCACCAGTGAAGGTGCTGGCTCTGCCAGGGCTTGCTGCACTGGACATCAACCAGTAGGTCTATATCCTGTGTGTTTCGCTTCAGCTTAAAAACAATCACTAAGAGCTAAAATTCCCACCACTCCAAAGCGGTACTGATTTCATAATTATTCTAGGTAGCTCAAAACATACCAAAGTTACAATCATATCAGGCTGAATACACTTCTGCTTCTCCCCCAGCTTAAGCTTTGCTGATCAGCCCACCCCCCTCCCCTCCTCCGGCCCCGAACCAGCAGAATTCATCATCTCCTCTGCAGCGTTGCTTCCCAGCATTTGTGCACAGACAGCATTAATCTCTAACACTAATCATTTGGGGAAATATGGTTTTCAAAGGCACTTATTCCTTGGCCCAAGGCTACAGGACATCAGCCAGGCCACTTTTCCAAAGCTAGACTCGTTGCTGTCTCTGCAGCTGGTTGAGAAGGTAACTGCCAATGGGAACATCCAGCCCACATGGCAGAGAAGGCCCAAGTGCTTTGTCTTTTGACTCTTCCCACATACGTGTGACTCAGTTTTGGGCACCTATCTTCTTTTTCCTGCACTGAAGTACCAGTTTCTCTGCAAGTACTGTCCTGGCCTGGATATCACCACTCAACTACATGAATTAGGATTAAAAAAAATGCCTGCCTGCTACCACGAGTTTTAGAGCTCCATAATTTGGGTACAAAAAGTTGCTCATGCTTTGGGGATCAGAAATGGAAAGACCCACTTCTCAACTCAGCCCCTGGCCAAGTGTCCTGGGGTAGGAGCTCGGGGTAAAGAAAACATCTGTGGGAAGAAGGGCAGCTGGTAAGACACTGGTCATAAGGAACCTTTGCCCATGAGGAGCAGAGAGGGCTGGGGAGTGCCCAACACCGCTCTCCGTATGCTCTCACCTGCACACTCAAAGTGCACCTTTGCCATCAGTGCCCTGAGGGGTCCTTTGGGAGACAGCCAGCAGGATCCTCCAACGGGCGGCTGGTTTGGGAGTAGATCAATGGAGGCGAATCCTTCCTCCCCTGTTGTGAGGTCTGTGATGTGAAGGGTAAAAGTATATCCCTCCCCATCCTTCAGTGCCCCTTGCCTCAAGACCAGGTTCATTCCTGTGTTGCCAGTGGAGGTAGTTGTTTTGTCCAGGATGAGAGACTTGTTTTTAAAGCTGTGTGCTGCCCATCTCTATAGAGATGAAAAGGGGAAAGACAGGAGAGGTTTTGTTTAAATTTGAAGTTATGTCCTTAAAATGTTTTCAGATTCGGTCTCTTATAAAAAGTAACAGATTTCTAGTGGGACCATCTGCCAAATTTGCAGTTGATAATTCAGCTTAGTCTTGTGTGCTACAGCAACAAGAACTGGAACCTTTCCAAAATGTCTGGTGGGAATATTTCCACTGTGAGATCTACTTTAGTCTCTGGGATTACATCACCCTCCGACAGAATATTTCATAATACAGCATACAAAACACAGGAAATAAATTAAGTACTGGTGGAGTCTCCACGGGATACCATGTTTTATATGCTTCAAGCTGAACGTGTCCTGGATGGTTACTGTTAATAGCACAAATGTACAATTGTGATAACGAGAGGAACAGTGAGATAGCCAGCCAGAAAATGCCAAGCAAGTACATGCTGGGCTTGCTGGGAGCAATACAGACTACCTCTCACAACAGGACTTTCACTTCTGAGACCTGCTTAATTCAACAGGTTGCAGAGATGCTGTGTAGTGGAATCTAATTAGAGAAGGGCAGGAGGGACTTGGGGGATCAGAAGAGACTGAACAACCTCTGCTTGAGCCACCAGAATAGTGGACAAAACGCCAATCAGCAGGAAGAAAACACTTAACAGACCTCTTCTAGGAAAAAAGTGGCTTTTGTGTGAAAAGAGCTGGTCACTCATGGGCTTGCCTTGAAAATGACACAGCAAGGACTTGCCCTTGGGTAGGTTGAGACACTGACGAAGGACTGACAGGCCATGTGTCCCACAGCCTGCAGGCACAACCCAGGGCAAAGGAAAGCTCTGGACATCTCACAGGGGGTCCAGTGGTTACAGGACATGGGGAACCTGCTTCACAGGCTCTCCTAGCCTCCTCCATGCTGCTGAGACATAGCATGGCACACAGGAGCCCCATGTCACACCAGGCAAGCTCCATGCAAGGCCTGTTTTAAACTTCTGACTCTGCAAGCCAGACCTGCAGCCAGTTCCAGGGGCTGTGATGAAGAGACCAGCATCAGCCAACCTTCTTCATCCTCTCAGACAGACCCAGCCTGCCACTGCATTTATGGTCAGAGATTGTTTCCCTTCCTTGTCTCTACAGCAGTTTAGGTCCATGACTTTATTTCTCACGCAGCTCCTTCTGGCCTGTCCTCTCTATCGTTCTCCTTGAAGTCCACCAAAGGTGAAGCAAAGACCAGCATTGCCAATGACTTTACCCCAAGCTTCGAGTCGTTGTGACAGTTCTGGCAGGTCCCCTCCAGGTAGATGTAGGAGCTCTTGCTAACTTCATAGACAGACTGAGCCTTGCAGGAGACACATTCCAGGGACACGATAGGGACTCCTCCCCTCTTGATGAATACCTGGGAAAGCAAGAGGCTTCATCAGAAGATCTGAGACAAAAATACAGACATCTAACAGGTAAGCAGACATCCCAGCACCTGGTTCTGCAAGGAGGAATTGCTGTGCACCAGCCCAGTCTGTGCTAAAGAAACAGCAGAAAGGGATTTCCAAAGGATTTCAGGTCAGACTTAAGCTACATCACTCTTCTTACACTGGCCAGGGCAAGTTCTTCTGTCACTGATTTTCAAGAGCCACACAATGCCAAGCTGGGCCAATCTAGGTAATTCTGGATTTACTTTATTTACACTTTTCAACAACATACATCACTTTCAAAATGTCCCTCTGGTACCCTGTGCTGAATTCCCAGCAAATCCTGCTTGTGCTGTTGGGTGAGGATGATGCTAACTGAAGCACTTTGCTGTACTGACCATCTCAGAATACCTTTACCCCTACAAAAATGGGATCCATGTTTGAGTTTGGAAAAGAGGAGCAGTCTAACTGGCAGGAGGAAAGCCTCCGTTAGAGCCCAGATCAAACATCTGGCGAACACCTGCCCCGGGAAGAAACTGCAGCTCTCCTTTGTTTTCTGTGGGCCAAACTCTTGGCCCTGCCTCTGTAGCTCTGGAGCAACAGACACGGTGGGGTCAGCAGATCTGCCATGGTCACAGGAGTGTGAGGCTATGGGTCCCTGTCCTTGACTCAGAAGGTTGCTAAATGGGAAGCATTTACAGTTCAGAGTAACAGAGGGCTCAGGGCGAGCCAGGGAGCCCTCGTTTACTGAGGATGTGCTGCCCTGTGCAGAGCCAGGGCATGGTCCTGCTGTCTCCCCCACCCCTGCTCTGATCTACAGAGCTTGGACTAGAACCACATGCCACGTTCCAGGACCTGACCTTTGGGCTCTTGAGTGCGCTGCCTGTGCAGAACCATCATCATTTCTGACACTACCTATGTCCCTGAGAGGCAGGAGTGATGATAAAAACAGCCAGAAAACACAGCTCCCACTGTGCATCAAATACATTTTGCTCTTCAGCCTAGAATAATCACCTATCCCAGAGAGTGGCATGTTGTTCCAGGCTTTTAGCTTGGATCTAAGCTGCACATCTCAAGATGTCTACCACACCTCCCCGGCAAACCACTCAGAGAGAGGGGAGCTTTAGAAGCACCGGTGGCTCAGACACAACGGTTATTGAGCTCTGACCCCTGTACTTTGCCTGAATTCCTTTAATCCCCTAGGAAACAGGGTTGTCCAGCATTCGACAGAGCCCTCTACCCTGGCATAATGAATATTCTAAATTCAAAGAAAGACAGTAATGAAGACATTGTTTAATATGGCAGACTTTTAAAAGAGGATAAATATTCCACACTGCTAAGCCAGAGCGCATTGAAGCTTCATTCATTCCTACAGTATTTGCAAATTTCCTGCGACACTAGAATCATTGTTTTGCGCTCATGCATGGAAACCAGATAGTACGGAATGTCCTTGAAAGACTATCAATTTAATTTTTTTCTTTTTATCCTCCAGCTTTGGTTTAAAACCCAGGCAGTAAGAGTTTCCACTTTCAGGCTAACTATATCTCTAATTGCCAAATGCACCACGATGAATGTTTCTGACATAAACCATAACTGCTGTCGGACTGCAGTTGTATTCAGCGTTAGGCTTAATTTGACGTAAACAACATGCACTTAAAAAAATCCTCCCTTAAAAAAAATCAGAAGGGTAGAAGAGAGGAACAGGAAGAAAGAGACAGTAAAATTAACTACCAGCTCCTAGGAAGCTCTCTCAGGGCAAACATCAGGGAAGAGCCTGATGCTGTGACAAGTGAAAAGCCTGGGACTGCCCACAGTGTTGGAAGAGCTACTGACCACGGGCTCCTTTGCTGTACTCCTATGGTAGATCTGTGGTCGCAGACTCAGTCCCAGGAATAGTGGCCAGTACCGTCCAGGGCTGGGTCGCTAATGCAGCCTCTGCACAGAGAGGGACTAACACAAGGTCTAACGGAAGGAAGAAGCTAAAAAGACTTGGCAGGACAAGCAAAAAGTGCTGCCCAAGGCAGCATAAAATGAATAGATTACAGAAATACCAGTGTTTGTTCCTGCCAATGACCCAGACAGGATCATTTATGGAGCCCCAGCGATGGCCTAAAATCTGCTTTCCCTGCTTTCCCATGCTGGCTGGTGCAGGTAGATAGCAGTACTTCCACATCCCCAGAGTGAACTGGCACCGGCTCTCAGATGGGGCCAGGGGAAGTGGCCTGGGGAGTCACCCATGGCTGGGCATGGTCCTGAACCAGCAGCACTCTCCTCTAGAAAATTCCTTAGAAAAAGAGCTGCGGACTTCCAGCTTGTCTGTGTCCAGCAACAGGCACACAAGGACAGAAAATGACAGTTGTCTGTGGTACGTACGGTTTGATTCGTTGCCTCGGGACTCATACCCTCCTTCCTGACGGTGAGGTCGAATGTATACTCCACATCTGCTTCTAATACAGCTTTGGAAATTGTGACAATTCCTTCCTTGGCACTGAAATTCAGAGAGCACCCTGCAGCCGAGCTCTGCTTGCAAGGAGAAAAGAACTTTCAAACCCTCCTTGGTACAGGTGCACATCGGGTTAGTCCACAGCCAAAACATTCAGGTCCACACAAAGCCTCTGTTAACAGATCTTACTGTGCAATGGCACCACTGGGGTGAGAGAAACAGGGTGGTGTGTGGACAATAAAGCACATTATCCTATTCTTCAGGTTGGTAAGCAGTACTTGGAATACTCCTGTATTTCATCAGAGCTTCAAATCCTTATTTCATAGCAATTAATTGTTCATTAAATAGCTTATAAACATTGCCAAACAACACAAAGAGCTGACATTAAACTCAAAAGTCTAATCCACACACACTCTGCATCTTTCTATTTTGAGGTAAACATAGAAAACAATGACTTTTTACAAGGAAAAGAATCCCACATTCAATCAAAAAATGCTCCTGAGGTGGATCTCCCATAAGAATTTGAAGGGCAGTTCTCCCTTGGCCTTCTATCACTGTAGGGTCAGACTATTTCAGTGCGTGAGGACAGTGACCTGCTTGTGACCATAGTGACCATCATTTGTGGTCACTTGACTCCTCTGAAGTCTAATGTTGGCCCCTGCTGGAATTAGAGACATGTAACTGTTAACAGGAGAGGGACCAAAGCTCTCAGCCCCCTGGGCTGCAATCAGCAGCTCTGTAATGCCTTCAGGTTTTGGAAGCAGCTACACTGAAACCACGAACCAGAGGCCAAGTACAAGGGAAGCAGCAATGCAAATGCCTCAGCTTCCACTGCCAACACTTCTGCCCAGGGACACTGCGCAGCACCAGACTGCAGCAGGCTGCACTGCACAACTCTTTACAGCGATTTTTGTACCATCATCCTGAGCTAGGAATTGGGAAACATTTACAATACTCCTTCCAGAGCAGCTTTGTTAAAGATGCTCACAAAAGCTCCCCTCAACACCATTTCAACCCAGACATGTTTGTAGTGGAGCTGATGTGCAGATGGAGCTCTCAAATGATCACCCTCTCCAGTTGTGCAAAACTGCTCTTACCTTGGAGGAGAATGTACAAGACCAATCATATAACAATGGAGTCTGTTCACCATCATCCAAGTTCGGGTCATAGGATTTCTCCCCATCCAAGATTAAGTCCTGAGTGTTGGACCATACACGGTATGACCCCCCATCAATGATTGGGACCAGCTTACTTGGTATCACAGTTACATTGGCAAAGATGCTTTTGGACAGTGGGGTATCTCCAAAGGAGACAATAAAGATGAAGCAATAGTTCCCAACTTCCAAGGCAAGCTTCGGTATAACTAGCTGGGGCCTGTTCACATCAACATTTGGCAAACGGATCCTGCTGGAGTTATCCAAGTTCATGCAGCTGGGTGCTCGGTAGATCTCCCACAGGTGCTCCGTCTGGTACTTGATGCATCCTCGGAGGTCTATCTGTGCCTCTAGGTAGTTCCTCTGGGACCGCTTCATGACTACTTGAGGGGGCAAGGCTAACTCCACCTCTGGCTCCTCACACTCCAGGACTTTGACAGTGACAGTGAGGTGGGCTATGAAGAAGCTGATGAGATTGGTGGCGTTCACCTCCACCAGGTAATCCCCAGGGCTCAAGTAAGAATAGTTGGCCACTGCAACCCTGGTCATTTGAGCGGAAGAGCCATCCCCAAAGGTCCACAGGAACTCAACACTCCTGCTGCTGGGCACCACTGCTGCTTCAAATAGTGCTGTCCTGTTGACAAAGGCATTGGAGGCAGTGAGGGAGACTTGGACTATCGGGTCTTGGACCTGGATGGTTCTGGTGATATTGGTACCTCCCAAGTCATTGAAGGCATTGAGGTGAATCTCAAGCAGCCCTGCAGCTTCTGGAGTGTAGGAAACGCTCTCTCCTGCCACAGTGACCACAGATTGACCTTGCTCTTTCCACAGGGAAAATTGCCAGGAGAATGACACACGGGTGCCACTTCCCACCTGGGCACTGAAGCTCTTCTCCGTACCCGTGGGTATACCTTCCTCACAGCAGTTCAGGAGCCTGACATCACGGATGGCCTCCAGGACAGAGATGAGCACCTGGGCATGTGCGATGCTGATTTGGTTCTGCACTGTCACAGTCACCAAATAATCACCGCTCTTGGTGAACTCATGCGTGTACTTGGACCCATTGAGCACCACAGAGTAGTCCCCACTTATGCTCACCAAGTAACTCACAGAGGTACCTGACAACATTCTGATCACAAAGGTGACCTGTTCCCCCGGCTCCACCACCTTCTTGCTGGCAAGAACTTCCAGTCCTTGAATCCTGTCCAGCACTGAGATATTCCTGCTGGCCACAGCCCAGCTGATGTCATTCGATGCATTCAGATAGACTGTATAAAACCCTGCTGTGGGGAACATGACTGCTACAGACTGGCCAGTCAACGTGCCATTTGGCACCTCCCAAAGCCAAGTCACTTCAGTCCCTTTCTGCAGCTCCCCCTCAAAGACCACCGTGGAGCCTGACGAGACATACCTACAGTCCAGTTCTGCAGTCCCTATACTCAGCCCCTCTATGACCTCCTCTACACAGATATGAATTGTTGCATTAGTTGAATCCAGCTTGTTTTCTGCTCCAACGACAACCTCTATCACTCCAGGGATTTGGAAGGAGTGTGTAATAAAGGGTTCAGAGGTAACAGGAGAGAAGCCATCCTCTAGGTACCAAACATACGTGATGCCAGTGCCACTCGTTATGGTGGTACTTATGTTAACAGAGGCATTAACAGCAACTGGGTTGGGGAAAGCATAAGGCTTTAAAAGACCAATGCTTTCAATGAACTCCAATGTCCTGTTAGCAGTTGCGCATCCCAGCATATTAGTCGCTTTCAGATAGACAGTGTAGTTTCCGGCTTCTAGGATGCTCAAGGAGAAGGTTTTCCCAGTGAAGGTCTGCACAGCATTGCCATCCCTTTGGGCTACCCAGCTGTAAGAGATGTTTGTTCCTTCTCTCACCACTGCCTGCAAATGGAGTGTTTTGTTAGTTGGGAAATAGACATCCTCCACCAGGTCACTGCTAGCCACCTGCAGGCCTTCAATCTGCTCCAGGACGTAGACATAGATGCTGTCCTGTAATGAGCTGATCTTGTTCTCTGCTGTCACAATGACATTGAATGTGCCCACAGACCGGAAAGTGTAGGAAATTGTGGAGGAGCCTTGGATAGGAGTGCACCGGTCACAGAGGATCCACGAGTAGCGGGTGGCACTGCCAGCTACAAGCGTGGCTACAAAACTCACTGAACCATTTAATGGCACCACTGTCCTGCTGGCATTGATGGTCAGCCCATGGAGCCGACGTTTCACTGTGATGTCGATGATGGTCTTATTAAAGCTCACATCATTCTGGCCCATCACACTAATAGTGTAATGGCCCGTGTTGTTGTAGGAGTGGGTAGCAATTTGGCCAGGCTGGGTAGTGCCGTCTCCAAAGTCCCAACAGTAACTCACTTTGGTTCCATTCATGCTGGCAGAGAACAGGTAGATCTGGTTCAGCTCCAAAACACTTGTCCCATTATATTCAATCTTTGCTACCCCAACTGGTTCCTGGACTTCCACAAACGCTGTGTCATTGTTGAAAGAGACATTGTTGGAGACAGTCACCGTGACCAGGAAGACCCCTGTATTCTTGTAGGTGTAGGTCACTTCAGTCCCACTCGATCTAGTGGACTCATTGTTCCCGAAATCCCAGCGGTAGCGGTACTGGTAGAGAGGCGTGGCACTGACCTGGAAGCTGCTCTCTTCACCAAGCCTCACAAACTGCTTGGAAGGGAGAAGGGTGACATTGACTATCTCTGGCTCCACACAGACGCTGGTGAAATAGTGAGCCTTGTTAAACCTGCTTGAGAGAGTCAGGGAGAGGGGGAATGTCCCACTTCGGGTGAAGTTGTGCATCACCACAGGGTCCCCATGGATTGTGACATTGGATGAGCCATCTCCAAAAGTCCAATCAAAGATGTATTCACCAGGATTCCCCGTCACATACGCAGTGAGCTGCACATCCGGGTGCTCAAGGATGCAAGAAGTAGGCTCTATTTTGAGTACTTCCAGGACAAATATCCGAACTGGCACAGTTTGGGAGACAGAGTTCACAGGATTCACAGCTGTCACGTTCACAGTGCAGTTGATATCCTTTATGTACACGTGTTCTATCACTGGCACCTGACTCCTCAGCACCGTCCCATCCCCCATATCGAATATCCAGGTGATACTGTCCCCCGTCTGCACTGAAGCATTAAGGGTCACAGATGCTCCCAGCTCTGCTGCCTCATCTGCGGAAACATGGAGCCCAGTTATCTCTTCAAACACTTGGTAGCACTCAACTGTCTCCACACTGCTTATGGTATTGTTTGCTGTCACGGTGATATTGTATACCCCTCTTCTGGGGTAGCTGTACGTCACTGTAGACTGGCTTTCTGTGAACAGTGAGGACCCATCCCCGAAGTCCCAGGTGTACACGACACCGTAAGGAGACGGCAATGGATTGGCTCTGAAGGTGACCGGATGGCTCACAACTAAAACATCCTCCTCTACTTCCATCTTCACATCAATCAGATAACTGTGGATGTGAATTGGGGTCAAGTGGGTGAGGTTCTCAAACTGGTTTGACACGAGAACCACCAGGGCGTATTCACCTGCATAGGAAGAGAGCAGAAAAAGACCAGTCATGAGTACATACTTGTGCAACAGCTTCCTCAGTGCTGCAGTGTTGTGGGGACTATGACAATGGAGTGCAGGGAGATACTCTGCTCCTGCACTGCGCCCACGCTGGGCTTCCCTCCTCTAGTCCAAGACAAGCAAGAATTACAAACAGGCCATGCATGTGAGGACCAAACACCAAGTAAGAAGCCAGTCTGACAGACATCAAGAAAAGATTTTCCTTCTGTTCGCTCACAAAGCAGACTGCTGCCTGCAGTAGTGCTCCATACCTCTCCCTCCCATCAGCACGGAGCTTGCCTGCCACTCGTCTATCTGCTGAGACTGCACAAAAAGGTGACTGTGTGTGGTGGACCTGCTTCTTACAGCATGGACAAACTTCTCCTAGGAACAGAGTCACAGAGGATGGCAATGGCTGGAGACTTCCAGTCACTCTATCTGTTTGCTCAGGAATGAGGTAATGACTTTCAAGCCATTTTTTTATTGGAAGGTGCCTTGTAACCCCCATGCAACAAAAATGCCCGAGCCCCTTCTTGCCCAAAGAACTGTCCTGAGCATACCTGGGTCTTGATAGACATGTGAAACGTTGTGTTCAATTACAACCTCGTGGACACTGGGATCAGGAACAAGGAAAGACTTGTTGTAGGGAGGTTTGAACAGGTATGTCTCCTGGACACCATCTCCAAAATCCCACCTGGAGAAACATGCAAACCATGTTACACTGCACAACAGGAGAATCATGGAAATCCCAGAGGAACCCTAGCCTGGCCTAGGGCTGTCTTTCAGGCTCAGGGCTGGGGTTTCCAGAAAAAACATAGGAAGCATAATGCCAAGTATCAAAGCAGTAACTGTGCCCAATGCTGCAGAATTGCCCAGCACTGGTAAGAAGAGGAGGAAGCCAATATTAAAGCAACGTTGCAATCCTTTAAAAGAAAAGTATTTCAGCCTGAACTATAGATCCCAGCCAGTGTGACTGAACCACACTTGCAGAGATTTCAAATTAACCAGAGAGCAGCTGAGAAATGGGCCATTTGACATCAGCTGGCCCTCAGAAGAGAAATAGTGCAGGCAAGACTGGTAAGCTATGCACAGTAAGACCCTAAATTCAGGCAACTTGCAAAGGACTCACAGGAACATAGCATCCACAGCTGAATCAACCTGGACTCTTGCTGTAAGCTCCACGGTGCTGTTCTGAGGGAGGACTGGCAGGACACCCAAAACAGTCAGGTTCTTCATCTTATTCATCATCTCCACCGTGACATTGTAATTGACTGTAAAGTTACTGACGTGGTTGGAGGCGGTGAGCTGGGAAGGACAGTGGGACAAACAGTGCATTTGGGATCACCTTGCTGTGCTGCCCTCTCCTGAGAGTGGGGCTTCACTGTACTGAAGAGGTCCCCCCAGGCAGGCGAGCCAGTTAGGTCAGAGAAGAGTACCCTCTGGGACAGGGAGGCAGGAGTAATAGCCTGAGTGGGCACTGGAAAGCAGCACAGACTGGAAGGCCACCTACCTGGCAAAGCCATCTGTTGCTGGAACCACCACATCTCCGCCACTAAAGTCATTCTAAGGAAGGACTGGTTCTACAGCAAGGGGACAAGGAGAACAGCTTCTCATCCTGAGACTCCTCTGGCTCTGAACTTGCCAGTTACCCTTTTGCCTGCTCCAAGGTGCCCTGCACACTGTCTCCAGCTGCTGAGCCCAGGCACTTGCTGCCACCAAGCTGGCAACAGTCACCCAGTTTCCTTAGGACAGTGGCAGATGAGGGGCTCCAAGCACAGACAGTACGGATGGGAGACACTCATAAAAGTGAGCATGTCAAGTGCAGCTCCAGCATCCTGGATTAGTGGGCACAGAGAAGGAGAGCAAAGCTGGGCAGAGGAGGGAAAGGGAGAATGGACGGGCAAGAGACTGAAGAGACACGACAGAAGTAGAGCAGGATCCTTAAGATTATCTAGGCATGTAACACTGACATGACACTTAATGACGAAGCATCTTGCCACCTTGCCACTTGCAGAAGAGCTGAGCTGCTGACAGAAGGAATCCTTCAAACCTGGTTGAATAGAGACCTCCCATCTCAACAGATGAAAGAACTTTGTATTTAGGCTTCTTGTGGATCTGTTACACTGAACCCACTGGACCCCAGACTAATGCCACCTTGTCAACTCTGTAAGTAAAAGCAATCCAGGCTTGTCGGCACAGTGCTTTACCTAGCAAATTAGTGCTACTCAGCATAGTGCTTCATCAAGCAAATTAGTGCTAGCATGCCCTCAGAGCTAGCGCTGGTGTCTCTTCAGGAAGCCAGCAGTTACTCTGCAAATGGATAAAGCAGCTTGGAGCCAGACCAGGACTTTGCATGGCAGTACAGGGCATGACACAGAAAGATGTTCTGGCCAGAGATAAACTCCTGTTCCACAACAGATACCTCCCTCTGCCCAGACTCTCTGCTCAATCCTTCTTCTGGGGTCATGACAAAATCCAGCGTTGCAGTCTGCACCAGCAGAAAGAGAACAGGACAGAGACCACAAGAGTTTGTGGCAGAAGCTCTGTCCCGCCTATGAAAGTCTTACATTTGCATCCTGTCTCTGCCTTGTTCTGAATCCACATCTCCTGCCTGCCAACGCAGTGGCCGGCACCCTGCAATGGGGCTCCCTGTCTTATTCCTGCTGGGGAGGAGTAAGGACAGACAGTCCATGAACAGAAAGAACACGGAGAAAACAGGAGAAAGCAAAGACAAGGAAGACAGCGAAGTCAGCTTGGAAGAATAGGAAGAAACCTACTATTTGCATTTGCAAGAGCAGCTCAGTGAGAAATAGCAGACAAGCTCATTAGAAGCCCAGTGAAAACCTCCTCAACTCAACTCTGCCTTCTCCTCTCCCTCCTGCTTTTCCTGCTTAGTTTGTGGGATGAGATGGAAACCCAGGATTGAAATGGTATGATGGGAAAAGCCTTGGCTTACCGAAAGCTTGTACACAGCTGGGCTTTGGTAGATAACGTTGAAGACAACATTGTAAAAAGTGAAAGATGGCTTATCATCTACTGTCCATCGGAAAGTCACATCTGACCCAGCTTCCATCACAGGGACGTAGCTCTGAAAGGCATGAGGACTTTTTATTCTAGTGCAAGAGAAAAGCATGCACAGCACTTTCCAGGAGATCTCCAGTTAAACTGGAGAGGGAGCAGAGCCAGACTGGGAGCCATCACACCCTGTAAGGCAGCACCCCCAGAGCATGACAGAGCATGCAGGATCACCTGTGGCTTTGTTGCTGATAAGAGAAATGCAGACCCTGACTCCATAAATCAACAGCAGAGCAGGAAGTAGACCTCACATTGCCTGCTCCCATACCTTAGTGCTCTGCTCTTGTGATCAGGTCTTTCTTGCTGGCTAAAAAACTTTATCTTTGCGGAAACAATTCAGCTTTAGCTACACCTGTATACTGAGTCTCTGACCCTCATCCATTGATGGTGCCTGACCCAAAGGCTAAAATGATTGACCTGCACTGGACAGGGTAGGCTCCCTCCTCACTCCTACAGTGCCTCCTGAGCAGTCCGTGGCAGCCAGGAAGGGTGAGACCAACAGGCATTGCAGGGACAGGGCTCTGCCATAAGCAGCCAGAAGTTGACCACAGCATTTCATAGATACCAATGGGCAGTTATTGAACAGGTTCCCAGGGCTCGGCTGTAGCTCTGGGAACAGGGGACTGGAGAAAAAAAAGACTGCAAACACCAGAGTAACTCCAAGACTTGGATGGATGGATGAAACATTTTTATAGCTTCAGCCAGCTGATGTAAGGATTTAGTAGAGCAAATATAAACATATAAAGGAATAACTACCTTGACAAGTCAAAAGAAGGCAAATACTGGCCTTTCATAATGCCTCCAGTTTTCTGTGGAACTGGAAAGCCAGTATCCCCCTCACAGGAGGCGCTACCTTACCTCTGAGGGAATTAAAGTGAATGTACAACCGAGCTGCCTTCCTGCTGGAGAGCACCAAAGCTTTCTGCCACATGCCTGTGTCTGCAGCAGCACTGTCCGCATGGCCTGGGAGCCGGCGCTTAGCAGCAAGCAGTGCTATACCTGACCAATGTGGAGCCAGGCCCCAGCCCTCCTCGGGAGCCAAACACACACCATTAGCAGTAAAGGCTAAAAACACTACCGACGAATTAAAAGCAGCAGTAACCACTCACCACTCGTGTATTTAGCAGGACTCTGCTCTCAGGGTCAGGGGTAGCCCGCAGCCCACGGATGGGTTCCTCCACTTTCACTGTGATGGTGATGTTCTGGGAGCTCACGGCGTTCTCCGCAACAAGCACGTGGGTGCTCACCCCCTCCCTGAGGCCACTCAGGCTGACCATGGCAAACCAGGTGTCATTGGTCTCCCTGACACAGTCTGCCGGCGGCAGTGCAACAGCCGCTGGGCAGGATCCCTCAAAGGGGAAGGTGTGGTTGTCTCCCAGCCACCTAGCTGTTGCGTTCACCCCTGAGGAGAGTTTGACGACCAGGGTAGTATGGTTGGATGGTAGGTAGACCCTGCCGCCTTGAGGAGTGGGATGGATGACACGCAGGCCTGACACCCAGGAAACCACCCAGAAACTGCAAGACAGATTGGCGCTGAAGACCCTGTTGTCCACACTGGCTCTGACCGTGTAGCGACCTGGATGCTCCAGCCCTGCGTTGTGGGGGCTGATCACCGGGACCAGCTGTTCCTCACTATAGCGAACTCGAAGAGAGCAAACAGTGCTGTTTATCCAGGTGGCACTGATGGAGCCGTTGGACAGGCCAAGTGCCCACTCTGAAGAGTTCATGCTTAAGACGTTGGTTCTGTAAGGGGATGTGGTACTTGGCTGGCACTGGAGTAAGCCCACGCCTGCGTTATGTTGTATACTGAAGATATCCTCAGCCCTGACAAAAATATTTTCTTTTCTGAATGTGACCTGCAGAGAGAGGAGACATTTTTGGATTAATGCCTCAAGCTAAGAGCATTCAGCACGCAACTCTTGCCTGACCAAGACAGCTGGATTTACTGCCAAGTGGAAACCAACAGAAAAGCCGCAGATCCAAACATAGCATGGGGAGACATTTCACCACTCTGCTCTCCTTGCCACTCTGAATCAAATGTGCTAACATGGAAGTCAGCTTTATGCTCTAGCTCCACTTCGTAAGAGCAGTGGGAATAGCCCAGGAACTCCACACAGGCTGTTGAACAACCGTGCTATTGCCACAGGTTACTGCAAGGAGTCCATGGCTCAGAGCGGGGAGGATAGAAAGTGCTGCCATGTGTGACACTGGGCAAGCCATTTCACTTGAATGGACTTCAGTATCTCCATCTGCAAATTGGGAACAATTCTTTATTTACCCAAAAAGAAAACTGCCCCACCTACTCACTGGTTACAGCAGCTAGTAACACTGACCAGATACTGGGAAGAAGGGCCAGCTGGTATTGTAAAGAGAAATTCCTTGATGAGTTCATAGCTGAGCTGGCTTCCATTGTGCTGAAGGGAAGCGGGGGCAGGACTGCTGGCAAGAGAACTGTTGGCACACTTGGTCGCGTTGCAGCAGTTGTTTAGTGACGAGCACAAATTAGTCAAATGACACCACTGGAAACCAGGAGGACATTCAAGTAGAGTCCAGTTCCCGTCATCCTGAGCAGTCTGGAATGGTTCGGTAGCATTTTTTCCCTCCTGGTAGTCTGGAAGAAGTGAAAGAGAAAGCAACCCTTCCAGTGCACTTCTCCTTTGCTCCAAATTCACCATTTTTCTCCACTCTTAGTAAAAGCTGCAACTGCAATGCATCCTGGTACTATGTAAAACAAGTGTCCTGTTTTACAGGAAAATTTCACAAAGGCACAAAAATTGCTAAAACCAAACTTAGTCTCTTTTCCAGTGAGAATGCACCAATTTGCAATCTAAAAGAGATCTATGTTCAAGCAAAAGTGAGGCCAAGCAAAAGCAGAGCTGGTTTTGACATTGAAAACACATTAAGCAACTTTTCTTAAGTTAATGTTTCCATGTCAAAGTATCAGCTTTTCAGTGTCAAAAAATATCCTTTTGTAACCAGCCAACCCTACGGCTATAGCAAACATTCTGCTGCAAAATTAATTGTTGCCAAAACTGACTATTGAGCTGTTATACAAGGAATAAAAGGCTTATTAGATTATCTCATCCATCAGGAAGACATGGCCTCAGGAAAATGTTCTTCCTTGTTAACCTGTGGGGCCAGATGGACCAGAAGACATTCCCATTTGACATGTCATGTCTTCCCAAAGTATAGAATTGTAACTTAGAAGATTAATTCACTTCTAGACGTCCTTTACACTCACATTTTCTGCACACATTGAGATAGGTTTCTCCCTCTATTAATTTTTCCAGGACAACCACTACTCCAAGGCAACTTCAGGCTGTCCAACCATACCTGCAGATTTTGCACTTGAGTCTCCTCAAAAAATTGAACCACATCTCTGGGCCTTTAAGGCTTCAAAGTTTCTGCTTTGAAGATAGAGGGCCCACAAGAAGGCCACACACACTCGCTTTGACATAGCCCCAATGGGTATCAGCTCTAACAATAGCAAAAGTGTTGAAAGGAGATGCCTCACCTTCTCCATCTGTTGGTCTATGCACTTGGAACCTCACTTGAACAGGCTGATGCAGTTCCTGTGTCACAAACTCCAGGGCAGCCACATATCCCTCGTGCCTGAACGCCAGCTCAGGGAATGCCATCACCTGCAAAACAAACAAGGCTCCCACCTGCCTGCGTTTTGCTGGGCTCCCTCTGCAGCAGCAGCATGAGCAAACCCTTCTTACCTCCACAGATTGCCATAGAGCTGACGGCACATCTTCCGTCACATTTTTCACAGCCTCGTGTGTGTCAAACACAGGGTCTCCCACAAAGAAGTTTTCGGCATTTAAGAGAACTCCTGTTTATAAAGGAAATATTTGAACAAAGCCCATGAGATTCAGCAAGGCCTGAAGCTATTCCCTGCCCCTGCTCATGCTTGCTCACACCGTTCAGCAGAGCTGTAGCAGGGCTTGGACCGCTCAGGAATCTGTAACTCCAGCTTTACTGGAGAAGCAGCTTGCTGTAATCCTGTAGCTTCCTTCTTCTTCTTACAGGTATTTTGATTTCTTTCTCATCCTGCACAAGTAATGTTCACGTTTGCAATTCTCAGCAATTTTGACTTCTAGGAACTCCACAAACACTTCTCCCTTCCAACACCCCACGATTTGCTTTGAATTTTTGAGGACGAGATGCACTCCCCACCCTCCCTGTCTCCCTGGACGTCATGGGAAATGTGGCCAGGACCAGCTGGTTTCCACCAGCGGCAAACACCTCTGGCTCATTCACAGCCAGGTCAGGCACTGGGGACTGAGCACAACCAGCGCATCAGGGCCAGTGGGCTGTCTTCCTAGCACTGGCTTTTCCTTCTTACCTAAATCTTCTCCTTTATTTCATGTCCTTTCTGCTTCTCTTTCTGATTCCCTACACCACTTTGGGAGATTTGGGAGGCTGCATAAACACAAACCTGCACAGCACACACCACATAAAAGCTCACCCAATGATCTCCAAGGCCCTTAGCCTTTTGAGTCACAAGACCCCAACATCTCACAAACTACAAGATGCCACAGAAGGACAGCAAGAGTCACCAAGGCAGCACCATGGCCTCGGATCCTGGTAGCAGCAGAGACTGCACAGATAAGAGAGAAAACCTATTTCCAAAGCTCTGCCTCAGAGCTTCGCCCCTCTTTCTACTTCTATTGATGACAAAGATTAAAGTGGGCCAAATTCTTCCCTTTGGGCTGAGGCCAGGTTTCTGAAAGTTCATCAGTCAAGCCTCTGTTGGGAATACTGAGGTTCCTGCTGGTCCCACTTGATCTGGGATGATGCTCCGGATGACCCCCTCCATGCCGCCCTATTTTTCCTTGGTACATGCCAGTGAGCAGGATGCCCACCTGCCCACGATGCCAGCAGACAGCAGGAGAGAAGCAGAGCCCACCTTTTGGCTTGTACTCGCAGACGTAGCTGTGTTTGGCCATGCACAGGTCTGTGTTACATTGGCCTGTTGGGCCCATCCGGACACAGTGGTCAGCGTTGGATGGATGGGGTTCTCCTGGCAGCCAGTTCTGACAGCTCTCCAGATTAAATCCTTCACCTCTTTGCTGCGCTCCAGTGCTTGCAAAATCATTGAATCCAATCCAGACATCGAGGCTCCTTCAAAAAAAAAACAAGGAGGAGGGGTGGAATTTCAGGAAATCATGAGTATTAGAAAGATCTGGGACAGATGCCATCTATGGTTCTCTATGAAAATAATAATCTTAACAACAACAGCTTCATCCAGGTGTCACAGATTGCATTTAATGGAGCCTTTTAGTTACTAAAGGACTTCAGTGTCCATTCTACCACCAGAACCTGGCTCTTCAAGAACAGCTCCTTCACGGGACACCATCCTGCTGCCTACCAGCCCTTCAAACCTCTGTCTTAAGGGCTACAGAGAGCCACCTGCCCTGTGATATACTGAGGGGACAACTGAGCCAAAAGGATCCAGACAGAGCAATCAAGACCATCACTACAGTGCAGTGGAGCTGGGTGGGAGAAGCAGGTCAGGGGGTAGCTGTGTGCAGCTGAGTCAAACCCTTGATGATTGCTGCCCAACAACTTGAGTCACTCCATTCCCAAAATGCCAGTCTCTCTTGCTCAAGTTACAAGAGGACCCAGTTAAAGGCTCCGTCAGCACTACCGAGCTTGTGACATACTGGTAAGCACTGATTCATACCAGCCACAAAAATATCAGAGAGGGTAATGAGATGACACTGGCTGGAGAGGAGAACCATGAGGTCTTATTGTTTTCAGAAATTCCCAGCAGTCCCTCCAACTGCACATCTTCTGCTTCCCCAAGTTGGAGTTGCTTCCTTCATATCTGTATGTTTATTAAGATCCCCATGCCACCTGGCTTCCCCTTGCAGTGGGGATGAAGGGCTGATGGCCACTCACAGGTGCTGGAAGGGCTGAGACCAGCTCTCCCATGGAGGAGTAAGCCCTACACAATACAGGGAAGTGGGACTATCTGCAAAGTAAGGAGCATCAGCAGGTTGACTTGAACCTCAGATCCCTCTTTGGAGAGCAGTCTGTTAAAATGGCCCGCCTGCACTGCAGTTTGAATGAGCCTCAAAGACACTTTTAAGCCCATATTGAGTCATGACTTAAGAGGAATGGTATGGTCATACAAAACTGTCTGAAAAAGCTGCATCTTTTAGAAAACTTTTGCTTTATTTCTGCAGACCTGTGGAATTTGCCACTAGTCAATTCTCCACTGCAAGTGGAACTGGCACCAATGCAGGATTAAACCTAAGATGGTACCAGGTTCAAATCAGGGGATCTTTGATGCAGCAGCTGGGAGATTATCAACTCCTCAGCCACCACTGAAAGGCAGCAGCCATGGGGGGACAAGACACCGGCAGCAGAGGCCAAAGCACTGCAGGCAGATGAACCCCACATACACAACAAACTGCCAGGATCATTTTAGGAAGATGAAACATCCCTTCCACATTTGGAAATTGGTTGAATCCCAGCAGAGATCCTGGTGGAAACTGCTGAGTGGTCTTTTATAGCCACAAACAGCCTGGACAACTGTTTCTAATTGCACTCAGCAGAAAGTGAGGCGTTTGTTCCATATTAACTTCTGGCGGGGAACAGCCTCATCATGCACCCTCGAAGTCCCCAGCTCCTTCTCTATGCTCCCTCCTGCAGGCTGCAACCAGTTCTGCCCCTCCGCTCCAGTGTGCTCCCAGGGTGGTACAACTGCTCTGCAAAAAGCAGAGGAGGGAGATAATTAGCGTCTCTCCACCACTAGGCTCATGCCAGATGAAATGATTAATGAGGTCATGCTGAAAAAGGACGACAAAAATAACTGTTCCGTGAATCAGTAGTTTTCATAGCAAATAAGATTAAAAAATAAATAACTGCTGTGTTCTGCTCCCGAATCACTGGCAGGGGATTAGGGAGAACAGGCTAGGAAACCGCCTGTTTGCTGCCATCAGTAAAACTCAATAGAGATTTTCCTTTTCTAATTCCAGCTATGATCTAACTGCAAGTCATCAAAAAAAAAAAAAAAAAAAAGGAAAAAATAAAGAAAAAAGAAAGAAAAAGGCTGGCTGGCTTGCTTCCCACCCCTGTCCCACTGCTTGGCCCATTACCTTGCAGAGAGGAACAAGAGGACTCTAGGCATCATTTTCCGAAGCAAGATGTGAGCATCCCTCTGCCTCTGAGGAAGGACCAAGCTGCCTTACTCGGGGCAGCAGGAGCAGAATGAAGCCTGAGGAGGCTTGGAAGGGGAGAGGGGCTCCCTGCGCTACCTCAGTGGGGAAAGCGGAGTCTCCTGGAAGGCAGGGAGGGGACCAGCTCAGTGAATACTACTCCTGGGTAGGCCATCAAATGACAGGAGTGAAGGAGAGGAGAGTGGTCCTTGCCGCTGCGTGCTCTAATGGGAAACAGATTTCTGCTTCTGTCATTTTCCCACAAGAAACTATGGAGGCTGCATGTTCCAAAAACCTGTGGCTCGGTTGATCTGTCTTTTATCACTAGGGAAATCGCATCCTGGAACTGCCTCATTCATGTTTATCTGAATGGATTAATAAAATAAATACATGAAATAAAGGGGGCTGGGGAGGAGAGCAACATGGGGCAACAGCTGGGAAACAGCTTGGGCGGCTTGTTCCCTTCTGAGGTCTCATGATTCCCTTGCGCTGCAGTCCATCAAAAGCCCTGCACGCAACGCCTGATAAATCAGCGCACCGACTGACCAGTCCCTAACCCACAGGAAAGGACAGACTCCTCTTCGCCAGAGCAGGGACCACATGTTTGCAATCTCAGAATAAATCCCAATGTGAAGGGAACAGGGCAAAGATACAAGTTTGGGAAGAAGGGCCTGTCAGACCTTCAGCAGAACTGTTCAAAGCCTACGTCACCAGCAGCTGCTCCCTTCGCATGTGCTTTCTCGGCTGTGTTTATTAAGAGGCCATCTCCAACATCTGCATCTGGGAGCGCTGACAAGAGCTGTCAGGCCCCTGAAAGCTCTCATGGTCATCTTCCCTGCAAGACGACTGGTTGTAGAAAAGGCACTTAGAGGGGCGGATTTAATCAAAGGCTGACACTTTCAGTGCGCTGTTCACGAAGCCCAAGTCTTGAGGTGGAACAGATGCTGCTGGAGCCTGACACTCAGAGAGGAGCACTGCTCCTTCTCAGGAGACGAAAGAAGAGTGGAAGAGGTCTGGGTTTCAGGCTGCAGCCATGTCTGGGAGGGTGCAGGATCCCAGCTGGGAGGCAGGATTCCAGCACTGGCTTGGGCTTTGCTAGAGCGGCTGCTGGATGCCACAGTGTCATGCATGGGACAAACCAGCTGGAATTCTGCTGATGGAGGGAGCTGGTTGCAAGGTCCTCCTCAGGCCCTGCCTGGCAGCCAAACACCCCCTGGACGTGAGCATATGACCCTCTCCACCATCCAACCTGAGTTTGCAAATTTTGCTGAACTCTACGGTGAAAGGTCTGCTCAGCCCAACCCCGTTTGCTCCTAACCCTGCACCTCTCTGCACCATTTCAGATGCACCCACAGGCACAAACGTAGGGTACAAGATGCCCACTAGCAGCAATTCCACAATTCCCAGTTCAGACTTCCAGCATTTCTGCCCCATTCCTCTTCTTCCCTCCACAGCCTTTAAGCAAAGAAGCCAAGTTCAGCAAGGGCTCAAGCTCTGCTTACTCATCCTCTTTGTTCAGCAGCCTCACCCATACCATGTCCCCATACTCAGCCTAGATCCATGTGTCTCTCCAACCTGACTGGCTGCACAGGGCTGCTTGCTGCCAGGCTTGGCAGCACCCCCCGTCCTCACCCCTCTTCAGATGTGACTCCAGGAACACAAGACCTGTCCCTAGGAAATCTTAACCCTTATCATCCTTGCTTACCTGATGACATGAGCAACCAAGAAGCTCTGGATCTCAGGGCTGCTGACAAAAGCCAGCTCCCCATTGCCATGCTCCTGGCAGTGCTGCTGGGCCTCCAGCCACTCAGCCTTCTCCACCACCAGCTGATAGCAGTGGTTATTGCCCGGGAAAACCAAGCCATCAGAGGGACACATGGGGTGAACTGCTGCAGGAGGTAGAAGAACACAAGCATGATGTCCTTTCTATGGGCCCACACACCCCAACCCAACCTGGGGAGCAAGGCTCCAGAAATGTCCCACCATTCTTGAAGCCCATAAATCCCCTTTGCTGTTGAACTGCACTCTGTGCAGTCACCTTCTGGGCCCAGGATCGTGCAAAACACTGCCTGGCTAGTCAGGGCAGCAAGGAATGCCCAAAGGAGTCATCCCTTAATCCTCATTGAAAAGGAATGGAAAGCGAAGGCCCAGGACTCAGTGCCAGCCTTTCCTTGTCCAGCACCCATCCAGCCAACCCTGCTTACCTCTGCCCAGCTCTCCAGCCTCTGCAGTGATACCGTACAACACCGTGAGGCCAGTGCCACCTCTGTTGCGGATCCGTATGTCTAGACTCTCATTTGTCATGACCAAGGAAGGACACTGCAGTTCTAACTGTTGGGGTGAAGCCACCACTTCAATTTCTGCCTGCACGTATAAGATCTTGGTGCCCACAAAGATGGTGGCAGTGACATTGTACTGCCCAGGTAAGGCATACGTGTGGACAGCTGTATTTCCAGTGGTGTTGAGAACCTCCGTCTGGTCCCCAAATTCCCACAGTAAAGTGCTGACAGCAATGGGAATACTGACATTGAAGAGCACAGCCTGGTGTAGGCTGTACCGGGGCTGGAGTCCTGTGAAAGACATAGGCAGCTGTGCCTGGAAGGGAGAGGGGATGAGTGATGGGCCACCACAGGCCTGCCCGGACAAATGCTCAGTGCAAAATGGCAAACAACCGGAGGAAGAGTTTGTTTCATGG
Organism: Burhinus bistriatus; assembly: GCA_013397275.1. Lineage (NCBI taxonomy): Eukaryota > Metazoa > Chordata > Aves > Charadriiformes > Burhinidae > Burhinus > Burhinus bistriatus. The sequence continues at coordinate 569,092 of VYXH01007651.1, read as the reverse complement.
GCAGTACCACACAAACACTGCCCCTGGGTGCCGAAACCTCCATATTCCTGGTCTTCAGCATAACACAGGGCACTGCAGGTCTCCTCAGTGAGGTTCCCAGGGTGAACAGATGTGAAGAGGATGACAAGTTCAGCTCCTTCTGTGTGGTTGCTTGTCAGACACGTTATGTATTGAGCTCCTGGGGAAAGAACAGAAGATCCTCTTGCAAATTGACACTGTGAAGCGATGGCTTAGTGAAAACCTCCAAGAGACACCACCCCACACCCCTGGGAATGGACTTCTCCTGGGCAGCTCCTACTCCAAGCATTTCCTTTTTGAGACTTGCCTGGGAAGTCTTTAATCCCTCAGAAATTATTTCCAAACTCTTTGTGCTAATTAATGATGACAGAAATAACAAGCCAGTCGCACAGATTTATGGAGCAGCAACACTCAGTAAATAAAAGGGGTCTTTGGAGAGCCTGGCAGTCCCATGGGACATGGAGCTGCTGAGTCTGACCCTCAAAGGAGCCCAAAGAACTATCCACCAAATAAAACCAAGACAAAAGGCTGTCCCTTGGCTGTACCTCAGTTTGGTCTCATGCAGCACGTTTCACTGCATGCTGCGTGAGGCTTCCAGCAACAAGTCTATAACCAAACACAGCTGGACAGAGTGGCACATCAGGGTTATGGAGGAAATGCCACCAGACTCTCCATCAGGCCCATGCTGGAGCTGGGCAGACACTGCTGCCACCTTCCTCCTTCAGGAGAGCCTAGAGCTTCCCACCTACTTGCAGGCAAAATCTGGTGCTAGAAAAGAGGGCAATGCCACACACAGCCTGCACCAGAGGGGTGTGGAAGGATGCACACGTATGTATTCATGGGAAGGATGCACAGAAACAACACATGCCTGGCTACAGGGAGCACAAACACACATGCGCACGGACACACAGGCATGTACAACGATGGCAGCCACAACAGCCCCATTCTCAGAGCAACAGCTCATCCCCTTGAGTTTAATTCCTCCTCACCGGCTCACAAGGGGTGGGACATTTCTCTGCCACAAAGACACAGGCAGAGCCTCTGCCACGTGCACAGCCGCAGCCCAGCTGGGACTGCCTGGCCTCCTCTCCAGCTCTGCCCACGCAACTGAGCCACGTTTGCTCCTCTGTTTCTGCTGGTTGCTACAACATCTCCCCCCAAACATCTCAACAGCTCCAGCCTTGCGTGATCTTCCCATATTGAATCGATCCAACTGTCCAGCTTTCTCCATGGCCTTCCTGCAAACGCTGAGCCACTTCTCTTAAGAAAAGTCCCGTGAGGAGGACCTCAGCATGGGAACTACTTTGCTTTTTAACACCAGCCTGGTCATACTTCTTCACTCCCTGCTGGTCAGTAACAACTATCAGTAGCTGGCAGGCTGTCCCCAGCCTACTCCCATTACACTGAATTACCCAGAAGACAGCTTTACATTATTGTTTCCACACTAACTTAAAGTAGTTCAAGAGGGGAACAACTAATTATCAAGGGGAATGACAGTTCCGGTGTTACTTCCCTTGATAATTCCAGCACCAGGCAAACAGCACACTGGTGAGGTGCTGCAAGGCTGGGTTAACTTTGCTGGGGAAAGCAGAGCAACCACCACCTGGGTTTTGGCCCTGGGGGAGCACTGCACTTCATCAGGCAGCTCAGCTGGCTCCCACCAGCTCTGGTTCCCTCAGCCCTCATCACTGCATCCTCCTGTCATGCATTAAAGGAGGTGCGTGATGCCTATCGGGATGAGCACTTGCTCTCCCTCCCTCTCTTACCCAGAGAGAGCTGAGCATCCAGGCAGGGTTAGTTTTCTTAGGGCTCACCTTTCCCACCCTTCAGTTAAACACTGCCTGATGTTTCTGCTAGCCAAGGCAGTCAGAAAAATGCACCCGGAGCATGTGATGGGCTGTAGATTGGGGCAGCGGTCATTCAACACTCCTGCTGTGGAGCCCTGACACCTGCAAAGATTCAACTTAGCATGTCCTCAGGTCCCATCAACTCCAATGAGATTTTGCTGCTTAAAGGCAGAGTGTTAAAAGCTCAAGAGAATGAAACCCTAAGGCTGGAGGTCATGGAGCTATTGTCATCTGATGGCTGCCTGAAGTCTGGTCTGTAAAGAGTTTGCTGATCTCAGCCCTGGTGTGACCGACTCAATCCTTAAGGCATCAGGCTACAGTCATATGCTACCATTATTTGCTTAATTAGATTAGAACTGGTGACTTGAGGTCTACAGAGGTCTAGATGTGATCCTCAGCTGCCCTTGGGCCCATCGTCTCCACTGATTTAGTCATCTCCCCCACCACAGCCTGCAGCATTTCCTTACCACAAGAAGCATTGATGAACAAGACATCAAAGAGGGAAAGGTTTGCCACCTCAGGAGGGTGGGCACATCTCATATCTGATGCCTGAATAACTCTCACTTTTCTGTCTTCCACCCAACGGGGCAACCAGGTAAGTTTGCAGTCACAAACAAACGGATTCCAACTTAAGTTTCTGTAACAGGGAGATCAGACAAAAGTTAGGCATTAACTTGACATGTGCTCAGTGTTAATTACAGCAGTGTGCAGATCCCTCACTGTTCCCATCTGTGCCACTCCACTGAAATGCTTCAGAAAGAACTGCGAGGGGAGTTAATGAATAGGGAATCAAGCAATAATTAACATGATTTTTCTAGAGGCTAGAATTAGGCAAGTACTCCAAGTACTTTTTTCACTCTACAAATAATTGTTGCAATTAGAAGCAAATTACAGACACAATCTTATATTTAAAATAGTCTGCCATCTAACAGCCACTGGATGTAATGGCAGCCTCTCCAGCTAAGGGGAGACTATTTACAGCTCCATTAAAAAATAGCTAAGAGAATAAAATTGATCTGTCAAAAAAGAAATGCAAAGTCAATGATAATCTTTCCATGTGGCAGTTTAATGAAAAGATGGAAACTTTAATTGCAGCTAAGCTTGATCCAAATTACAGCCTTTGGCATTCAGCTGCGAACAGGACAGAGATGGAAAGCTGTTTGTTTAGCTGACGCCAGCTGGGCTGGGCTGCCGCAGGGGCTGAACCCCGGATTTTTATACTGAAAGCACCACTTTGCTGGCCAGCCTTAGCAGGGACAGAGTCACTTAGACCTAGCCTGGATCCTTTGTGTCTTTTCAGTGCCACTTGTAAGCAAAAATGCAGAGCTGAAAATGCCCTTTTAGTCTTGTCTTCAAGGAGCATGTGTGGTTGAGCTTTTTTCTTGCTTGCCAAGAGCAATTGCACAGGGTTAATCCTTTGGCTCTTTCAGATACAGAACGGCCATTCTGTGCTGTGACTTCATGTATCTCTCCTGGAAATGTGTGGCTTCCCCTCGTCTCCCTTCACGTAACAGCAAAGATTTTAATTACTTCAATTAAAAATCACTATAAGCCTAAGAACTTTAATCACTTAATGAGAACATCTTCAAGAGTCTTCAAGTGACTTAGACACCTCAGTCAGGGTCTCCCGGGTTGCAGGTCAGTACTCTTTTCAGTAGATCCCCTAGTCCCAAGGTCTGATCATACAAACAGGAACAGTAGGTATGACCCAGAGCACAGCCAGAGACAAGAACCTCAGCAGAGATGGTGTGGGAGAGAAGCAGGGAAGCCAAGAAGGCAGTGGCAGAGGTTGGAGGTATTTAGGCAACAGAAGCAAAGTCTAGGAAGAGGTTAGGCTTGAAGGACACCAACAGGAGCCAGGAGCAGGGGACAGCTTGAGGAAGAAACTGGAGAGAGACCAAAAGGCAGCTGCTTGGTTGGGTACGTGCCACAGATCTCCCCAGGAGAGTGTTGCATCCTACCCAACTGGGAAGGGAAGAGCTGTTTCAAGGAAAGTCTAAGTAAAGAACTGGGAAACAAAGAGGACGAACTTACATTTCACTTAAATTAAATAAATTATCAAATATTCCATCTTCTAATGTAGAAATCTTGTTGTGGCTTATATCTCTGTAAAAGAGGGAAAATTAAAAGGAAAGTTCATCATGCTGGTAACAACTTTCTGGCCAACACACAGGATCAACCTCTGTCCCAAGCTCTGCTTGAGTACTAGTTACCCTCTGAGCACCTTGAGTCTCAAAAGCCACATGCATATGATAGCAAAATGGCCAGTCAGGCACTACATCATGGAATCACAGTGTGGTTGAGGTTGGAAGGGATCTCTGGAAGTCATCTGGTCCAACCCCTTTGCTCAAGCAGGGTCACCTACAGCAGGCTGCCCAGGACCACATCCAGGCTGCTTTTGTGTATCTCCAAGGATGGAAACTCCACAACCTCTCTAGGTGGCCTGTTCCCATGCTCAAGTCCAGTTCCCAGCTCCAAGTCCATCTGTAAGTCCTCCTTTTAGGAGATTTTTGAGGTGTAAAGATGGCAGGCTGTCCAAGCTGACAGCTACTCAGCTGGAACTACCAAAGCAGGTTTTGGGGTTTGGTTTCCGGCCGTATTGGTGCCTTTTTTGACCTATGCAGTCCAATTTTTCTTTAAAAAACAGTTAACCTTCTCTATGAACCATCGGCAAGTAACAGTGCAAACTCATCTGATCAGCAGTTGAACCAGTGAGTTTGCTAATGGTCAAAGCTCTCCTCTTCTCCTGGTCCACACAGTCTGGGCACTTTTTGGGACAGCTCGGGGTGCGGGGAGCAATGGGACATTGGGCCTTTCCCCCACGAGTGCCGGGTTCCTCAAAGGACCCTCATACTCAGTACCCAATTCCCTCAGAAGATAAGTGGGATTTGGACACCGCAGCTTTATCATAATTTTCCATGTGCTAACACACATCTTGCAATAAATCTCATTCCCTTGCCTTGATCTCCTCTCCATCTAGCAGTACAGCGGGTCAAATCCTGCCTGACTCTCTGAATGCCAATAAGCCAATCACTGGACTGCGCAGCTAAACACTTTGAGGAAGGAGTCCATGGACACATCTATCTGGGGCTCGACAGATGAGGTCAAGCAAGAACAAGGCTAACTGATGAAAGCGAGGCATGTATTCTAGGTACCAGCACAAATGTGCGCAGCGAGCTGGAGGACTGGAAGGGCGCAGTGTGTACTTACAGTTTTTCCAGAGAAGTCAGGCTTTCAAATGTCTGAACATCTAAACCACTGATCCTGTTATTGGAAAGATCCCTGGAGAAAGAAAACACAATTTTCAGCTTTCATTCAACTTTATTTTGTCATTCCTCCATTACTAGACCTTAGAAGAGCCTCTCTCCAAACTCCATCCAGACTCCAGACTGGAAGGTTTTGGTGCGTTCAAGTGGAGCGCTTCTCCCAGCCGAAGAAAACACCCTTCCCAGCTGTAAAGCATTTGCTGCTCAAAGCTTTGTATAATGTGTAGATAGAGATTAGGACTGTTATTATATGCATGCCACCCTGGAGCTTATCTAGACAAATGTATTACTAAATTTGATGTATCCTTTTAAAAAAATATTCAAGTCTAATATACGTTCAAAGAAGTAATTAAGAAATAATTTAGACTAAAGTAGTAATTAACTTAAGAGAAAAATTTATGAGGAACTTCCAAATCCATTTCTAGTGCCAAAGAACTGATCATTAATTACACAATTGATGCGTTCAGCTTCTACATTTTAAAGATCTTTTTGTCTCTCTTTGGAAAAGCTTAAAAGGAAAGAAGAAGTAACAAAGAGTATTTTCCGCTTAAAATCAGGTTAGATTGTCCTTATAAAAGGAACACTGTTTTAAAAAATCTCTAATCACCAATAGCCTTCAACTCATCCAAAGCAAAATTGTTTCTGTCCTCCAGTCCAGATCTCTCTCCTCACCCTGTGTCCTCTTTTTCATTTTTAAAATGTCACTCAGCTAAGAAGTGAAAGTTTCACTGATCGGTTTCCACTCGTTCCAAATAAACTTCACTCTTTGGTTTCAGATGAATCTCCTTTGGCCAAAACCTTCTTTTAGCAGCATCAAAATACTTATTCCGAGCCCATGCAATGGTTATTAACCTTCAAGGATTTCTGGCAGAACCTTGCGGAGGTGGACGGGTCTGGATTCACTGCAGCCACAGTTGTGCCATGTCAACAGAGACATTCTCTCGCCCACCTCCTTTCTCACCTTTTTTCCTAAAAGCATCTCCTGTAATTTCTTCTTGCCGTCTCACCTCTTATTTTTATCCCCTAATCAATACATTCTTGGTCTGATGTGACATTTAAACTTAATTTATCCAAATGAAAAGAATTCTGCCAAACTGGCAAGCAAAATTACGTATGATTCCAGGAAACTCTGGGGATAATAAGAGGGATGGATGTCTCTTTAAAGGGTTTGAGTTTATTTTCCCTGATTTTGCCATGCAGGAGTTCTTTGCCAAGCTGAGAGTGGATTCAGAAGAGTTCACCAGCAACATCAATAAAGAAATCCAAGAAATGTGCAAAATAAAAGCTCAACAAATTCACTTAAAAAAAGGATGCTAGCAAAAATATCTGACCAAGCCAGTGTTCTTTTGTCTTGGGGCAGCTGGGACAATAGTTAAAGAATACAGAGCATCCTTTGCTGAAGTGACACAGACCACATGGAAGTCACATTCTGCACAAGAGACAGGAAAGTCACCTCCAAACCCGTTTCCAGCTCCCACTTGCAAGGCAAACATACAAGACCAGCTTGGGCTGGAATTCCAACTGCTGCCTGCCAGGTCAGATCCTTCCTCTGGGAGGCTCCTGCTCCACCTCTCCTTGAATATTTTCTGTAAACTGTACTCCTCTGCCTCTGCACCTCCTTCCATTACTTGACCAGTTTTGGAAAGGACCAGACCACCAACCAGTTACCTTATGAAGAGACCAGTAAAACCATTTCTCTTCTTTGAAATACCTGGAAATAACCCATCTAGTTTTTAGGCAGTACTTCAACCCCAAGACAGAAGGAAATGGCGTTTCAGCTCTGATGTCTTCTTGCTCCTTGCACAGACAAGAGAGACCTCCAAAATAAACCATCCTGCTGCTAGAAAATCAGGGCTTTGGCATTTCAAAGAGCCTCTTCAAAAGAGCTGCTTGGCTGCATGGAGAAGAGAGTGCACAGGGCAGGGTGAAGCTCTCAGCATCACAGATGGCACAATCAGCAAGCGCGCACCCGAGCCATGCAGGTTACCGGGACAGCCAGCCCCAGGCCCAGCTGCCTTCTCTGCAGCTCTCCGCAGCTTTCTCTCCACCTCTCCCATCTTGCTACTTCCCAAGTAGGAAGGGAAGAACTCCAGCAGGGTAGGTCTGCTCTTCTCCATCTCTCTGCCACAGTGCCAGGCATGGAGGGGTCGGTCCTGAGCCATTTACAAATATCCCGTTACAAACATTTCCATTTCATCTCAGAGAAAGCTTTTAAACTTCAGATAAGTGAAGGCTAAGACCCCAAATCCTCGACTCCCAGGGGTCAGTCAGCTCCATTCCTACCCAAGAGCAGGACCAGGGATGACTGTGACCTGGCACCTGCTCCAGGAAGATGCAGAGCGGCAGAGCTGCTCCCACCGGCCTCAACAAACAGATAAAATGCAAATGCAGGCAGTAATTCCCCACGCAGTGCTGCTTATACAGTGTGCTGGACTGACACTAGATGTCACTGCCTGCTGAGCCGCACGCAATGGGGAAAGAGCTCCCGGTGAACACGGGTGATCCAGCGGGGACTCAAGGGGTGCAGGACACCTGATGCTGTGGCTGCTGCCAGTGGATTTCGTTCAGGAAGGGCCAGGAGGAGCTGTCCCCCATAAACTAGTAAGTCACAACCCTCAACCTTCTGATTTGCTTGAGGGACTGTGCTGCTTTGTATGGCCAGGACAGCTTGTGAGGCTGTCGGGCCACTCAGATGCGTGTCTCTGGGGCATCAGCACTGTAGTGCCCCAGTGAGACTCCAGAGTCACGGTGAAAGGGCTGGAGAGGGCTCCTGAGCATCCTTCTTCTTCTCCTCATAGTACAACTTGGCTGTCGTTCTGCACACACCATCACCAAGCTGATGCTGCCAGATATTATCATCTGAGCTCAGCCTTCTATCTGGCATCCACCACTGCCATCCAAAGCTAATACTGACCTACAGCCCAGCATGCAGAGAAGCTCCATCAGTGGGCTTCAAAGGAGAAAGCTGGGGCTCAGCTCCCAGGCAAGGCTGCTTCAGAGACGCTCTGAACCCTTGGAGGTTATAATTAACCCAAGCTCTGTCTATATCCTGACACTTTGTCACTTAACTACAACTCGCATGCTTTGCAAGGGATCGCAAGACCTTAGCTCCCACCCTCCGTCTTCCACAGCATGAGCTCCCGTCCAGGACCTGCAGAGCAGCTGCTGTCCTCCATCCAGACCAGGCACTAGATGGCAACCCGTGGGTACTCAAAACCACAGCACAAATCCCTTGCTGTTTTCTACCCTTGCCTTCATGATCTGATGAGCAACTGATATAAAACTTCCCAGATTTCAAGCTCCTCAGACCTCCTTGGTGCAGAGCATGCAAGTGAAGCAGAGCTCCTGTTGACAGGATAGCTTGGAGAAGCGAGAAATGGTGGCAGACGCCAGCGCCTGTCACCTCCAGCCACGAGTCAGAGAGCTGAGCTCCCTGCCACCTGCTTGCCTTCTTCCACTGGTCCCTCTCCAACTTGTATGGAAAATCATATTATGCCTTCCTGGCATAGGAAAGATGGCTGTGAACCAAGCTAGGTTGCAGAAAAAAAAATAATAATCAGGAAATACTGAGCAATAAAACCCAATGCAAAGGCTGTGGGACAGAGCTCAGGCTCTCGGTGTCACAAACTGCCACGACTGTATCTTCCCAGCCCACTACCAGGCTGGAGGAAATTCGGAGCAGGTTCAAAGCAGCTGAAGCCAGCAGAAAACAAGGCTCTCCATTGAAATGCACTGCGCACGCAGACTGCTGCCCTCTCCATGAGAAGAAAGAAAAATTTGGTTTATTTGTGCCACAGAGGATATTGAGAACATGCGGTGCTGCCTTGAAGAGGGCAGCTACGGGCAAGTCACAACTTCTCGATCCTGCCTCAGTTTCCACACCTGTAAAATGGAGCTATGTAATGCCAGAGGAGGCTGGGAGGGCTGCCCCACTTCTCCACAGATCTCTGTGGGACAAGGGGCACCAAAACCCACCAACAACTATGGTATAGAATAAGAAGTGCGTGAAAGATGCGTTACAGAGAGCTCTCCTGGCAGCTCCCTAAGTGCCCCAGCAAACACGCACACATTCAACTTACATGCCTCGCAAAGGAAGTTTTAAAAAAACTTCTTCTGGAAGTGGAGTTGGTTGTGGGGGAAAGGTGAAGCTTCAGATAAGGGAACATTTGCTAATGAGGCCACCAACCTGAGCCTTGGGAGCCTTCAGCTCCATCCCAGCTCTGCTACCAACTCCCCGTGTGATGCTGGGTGCACCCCTGAGCCTCTCCAGAGCTGTGTGTACCCCAGGGCTAACAGCAGCCCATCTCACAGAGAGTGTGAGGATGGATCAGTCACAAATGCCGCCAGCGAGATCTCCTGCAGATGGGGCTGGATAACTTCTAGGGGTAAAAAGCATCAAGCATTGGCGTGCCCTCACCTAGCTGCTGCCCTCCAGCAGCTGCTGATGGAAGTGGGGAGCAGGGCTTTGTCCCTTGGTGATGCTCAGATGGGCTCCACCGCCCCGCAGCTGCGAGCCCAGGGCAGCCAGGGGTTTACTTCTGCAGTGCTGTGGTGGACAGGCTTTTTTTGGTGCACTGCTGTTTTTTCCTTAATTCCACAGAACATATAATGTTGAGCAGAGTATAGCACGCCTCCGCCTGCCAAGCCTGATGTCATGCTCTCATTATGTCATTTTGTGGGCCCGCTCTGCCTTCATTTCACAAAAAAGGGAGGGAAGGGAAGGGGGGGGCAGTGCTGGCTTGTGCCTTCCCCAGCCCTTTTGGTGCATGGAGCCTGGCCAAAACAGTAATGGGAAAAGCATCCACAGACGGAGAGAAGCGTCTGTGCAGAGAAGAGTCTGCATGCAGGCTGGGAGAGCTGCAGCGGTTCAGTAGAAAAGAAGTTCCAGGTCTGTAAGCCACAGTAAAACCTAAGATTTTTGTGGGTCAGTGAGGCTCCAGAGGTGCTAGGGAAAGACAGTAGCTTGGGTACAGTCATATTTCCATCCAGAGTCTGCACAGGAGCCTGTACAGTGGCTACTAAGGGGCCTGCAACAGTGCAGTAGGGATAAAGCATCCACTCTCCAGGCTGCTAGGTGCAGCTTGCAGGCAAGGGAAAAGCTCTTCTATCTTCCTGAGTTGGGCTGGCCTGACAGGACACACAGGGTGAGTACACAGAGCATCTGCAACGGACAGACCCTGTCCTTTGGGAAAAAACACTTTCTCCCTGTGGATCAGCCAGGCTGGACCCTCCTCCCCACAAGCCTCCACCAGTCAGCCAGTCTTCCCTGGTCCAGGATAGAGCCCCCCGAAACGGAGTTTGCCTCATGTTTGTGTGACCAAAGTAAGAGTCCTGGGGACAGGGCTGGGCCCCATTTTGGTCCAGAAACTGTGTTTTATCAGCAGAAGTGGGTGCAGGGACATAGGAACAGCTCTGTCCCTGGGATCAAGGGTTCATCCTGCCCCATATCCCATTCCCAACAGTGGTCAGTACCAGGTGTTGAGGGAGATGCATGAGCAAAGCTCCCAGCGAGCAATCCTTCCCCAACACACTTCCCAGCTCTTGGCAGCCAGCAACAGAGGACCTTCAGGACCCGCGACTGCCTCAGGTATTTAACAGCCACCAACAGACCGATCTTCCGTGATGCCATCCACCCCTTGCTGAGCCAGCCAGGGCTCCGGAAGGGGTTACAGCAACAACTCCGTAATTCACATGCTCTACAAAAGAATTACTTTTTTTGGTTTGTTGAAACCTGCTAGAGGCATGACTTCATTGGATACTGCCTAATTTTCTGCACTGTGAACACTGAATAATTGTTATTATTTACCTTCTCTGCCCCACTAATGACTCCAGAACCTTTCCTAGATTGCCTGAATCCTCTCTTTCCCAAGCACATTTTCCAGCGGAAACAGTTCCCCCTTTCTGATGTCAACGAAGTCCACATGCTTCATTCAAACGTCCACCGAAGAACAGGAAGGTGCTCTGTCCCTGGCAGTTCTCGAGGCTAAAGCCTTGCAGCGGCCAGGGAGGAGAGGCAACAACCGAAGACAGCAGCAAACCGAGGCACAGAAAACGCCACAGGTGGCAGCAGCTTCCCAGCAATGCTCTGAGTAAAGCTCAGTGATGCTCCCATTTCTCACCCCCACCAAAAGCCAGGCTGCACCCTTCCACACCTTGCAACCAGAGAGGACAAGTGACAGAGGGACATGCAAGATGGCTTGTGAGACACAATGAAGCCCATTGCTTCCAGAGCCCGCTGACAGAGCAGGAAACTGCCTGAGAGGTTGCCTGCACAGCCAAAATGCCGTCTTATGAGTTACCATGGCAAACACTTCTCTAGTCTCCAGGAATAAAAGGTAGCATGGTGCCTCATGCACCAGTGCTGTGCTGGTACTGCTTGACATACACAATAGACTTTCCAGAAAAGAGGAGGAAAAACCTGATGTGTTTTTGCATGCTCAAGCCAGGAAAAATTACAGGTTTTTGCTGATCTGATTCCTTTTTTTCTTTGTCTTTTGGCTTGCACCTCTCCTAGGAAGCACAGTAGAAGTAACAGAACTTGTGTGCAAAGGGGGAATAGAGATTCTTGCCACAGTGGCTATGGAAATCTAAAAAAAACACAGATTTTTCTGTGTGCCAGGCACGGGGAGCAACGCCATCGTTCTGCGCTAGGTGCAGGGACACCTTGGCTGGCAGGCTGGGAGGAACAGTCTCAAGAGCTCTCGTGCACGATGAGCCTTTCAGCACAGACAGGAGGGCAACAGCATATGGAGATCTTCATCACCAGCTACTGGTTTCAATCGCACTGAAGCAGGGATTTTCCAAGGCAAAAGGAATCCGCACATAACTTCCAAGACCTGCAGCTGAACACAAAGAGGCGCCTTTCGCTGGTGGGTTTCACCCCTTTCTTTCCCAGAGCCATGTAGCAGCGGGTCACTGTGAACTGATGCATCCCAGCCCAGAGGAGGCTGCATTTCATCCGCATGCCCAGGAACTCCACTGCAGAGATCAGCTTCCAAAGAACAGCAAGGCTGTTAGGGAGCAAATGCACAGATGGAGGGCTGTCCAGGGACAGGCTCAATGGGAGACACCGGCAGCTGCTGAGAGCGAGCCCCGAGCAGAGAGCTGCATGCTGGGACTGGCAGATGGTGGCAAGCACCCTCATCTCCCCGGGGTTGTCACAGCATGATGACAATTTATTTGTTCATTCTGAATTTATGAGTTTCAAATGCTGGCCCAAGTCTTAGCTCGCTCTAAGGAATTTGCCCCAAAAGACTTTTTCACAAATATTCATCTAGAAACTAAATGTTTTTCTTCCCACAGCAAAATCGTAATTGTTGATATGAAAATGTAAGGCAAGGATACAAGCATTTTTGCAATGTTCTGTACGCTTTGTGCTCTCCTGGGAGGACTACAAAGCACTCTCACATATGCCCTTGCAAGGCAGCTGTGCCAGGAGACAGTTGGGTTTGACATGAAGCAGACCCAGATGTAACTCCCAGCTCCACTGTAGACTCGCTGCAGGACCACAAGCAGGTCACTCCATCACGGTGGGCTCCCCTCTGAGCGATGGGAGTGAAGCAATGCTCCTTCCCCATCTCACTGCCTTGCCTCACCCTGCCCCCAGTCTCTCCTGAAGCACCAGCACATTGTAACGCTCAGATTTGTAGGAGTAAATCCTACTCATCTTGCTGGGCTGGGGCCACAGGTTCTTCACAATCCCTCTGAGAGGCAGGTGGTGGCAGAGCGGGTGAGCTCAGGGTTGAAGCCAGGCAGTGGGTCTCTGCATCCCTGCCGGTGGCTGAGGAAAAGGGGCTGCGAGAGCCTGTGCTTCAAGCAGCATGGGAAAGACTGATTCCTGAGCCCTGCACAAGACCGAGCTGAGAGCTCGGGACAACCCAGGTGACACAGCAGTCCCTACCCAGCCACTGCTCACCCACATTCCCTCTGCTCCTGTGCCCATGCCCCATCCCCAGAGCAGACAAAGGAGGTGAGGCTGCTTGCACCTGTGGGATGCACAGCCAGGGCATCACCACCACGGCCAGGGCATCCTCACCACAGCCAGGGCATCCTCACTGCGGCCAGGGCATCCTCACTGCGGCCAGGGCAACTCCACTGCGGCCAGGGCATCCCAACCAGGGTCACGGCATACCCATCATGGCCAGGGCATCCCAAGCACAGCCAGGGCATCCCCACCACGGCCAGGGCATCCCCACCGTGGCCATGGCATACCCAATGAGGCCAGGGCATCCCAACCACGGCCAGGGCAACTCCACTGTGGCCAGGGTGTCCTGACCCTCCAGGTGGGAGCTGTCTGCAGTACAGCTAAGACTCAAAGAGCAGCTCCTCAGATCCCCGCAGCCAGCAGTTTTCCGCAGACTTTCCCAAATATGGTTATAAAGTCGGACCAGGGATGAAGCCACTCGAACAAAGGGGACGTGTTACCTCATGGAGTGACATCATGTTCTGGCAGGGCCACCCCGTAGGCAATGGCATCATGTGCACTGTCCCTCTCCTCCCCAGCCAGGAGGGCTGGGTGGGGGCTTTTTCACAGAGGCTCCCAGGAACTGGAGCACTGCTGTCTGCGCAGGGACCCGCAGCACAGCTCATTTTACAAGTTATTCTTAGACTGCCACTGACTTCATCTCCTCATTCCCAACACCGAAACAATGGAGTCAAAGGCGAGAGGGGCACTGGGGAGTCACCAGGGGCCTCCTGTGCTTGTGGAGGTCAGCAAGAGCTTCTGCAGGGCGCTCTGGGAGGACAAAGAGCTGGCTACAGGGACAGCCACTGTTATGTGAAAGGCTTTCCATGCCAGGTCCCACCTTCCAAGCCACCTGAGTGACCAGGAGCCAGCACTGACCTGAGCTGCTGCTGGACGTGGTCCTCCCCTCCACTGCCAAGAGGTGATTTAATGTGGAATAAAATAAGGCTTGAAACATCAGGCATCACCCAGCCCTGCTCTGCCTCTGCAACATCACACTAAAAGATGAGAACAGGGAAGACCTTCACTTGGGAAAGCAGCAACCCAAATATTTAAATAAAGTTAATGTCCACAGTTAGTGCTGCACGTAAACAAGCTGTCTGCAGTTTCATCCGGCTAAATGTCAGCCCTGCAAATATACATTTGTTTCATGGAAAGTTTGCAAAGAAACCAAAGATAAAAGCAAGGATCTTCCCAGCACACATGGCAGAGCTCAAGCAGACTATCCTAGACGCGTGCAGCCCAAATCCAACCACTTTCCATGCAGACAGAATTACAGAATCATAGAATCATCTAGGTTGGAAGGGACTTTTTAGATCATCGAGTCCAACCATCAGCATCCACTTCTTCCCCAAAAAAGCATATGTTCAGGGAGACCCCAGGTCCTGTGGCACTGCATGCCAACACACAGCTCTTTTAACATCCAGCTCTGGTCTCTTGAAAACCCTGAGTGTTTCCAAGTCAGCACGTTCAGAGCCCAGTGCCATTTTATTTTACCATGAAAAGTGAGCCCTTTGTAAGCTGTAACTTAGGAATTACACAGCTGAGCTACTAAGTGCTTAATCTTTCTCACAGAAAGTGAAGAGTCTTCAATAAATGTTTAGGTATTGTTGATATTAATTCAACACTGGGACAGAGGATGGAGTGGATAATCTTCGGGTCCTGGTTTTTTATTATTCTATTTGTATTTATTTTAATGTGAGCCCTTTGCTTGGATAGCTGTCCTCTAGGGATATTATTTCTCTGTGAGAAGTAATAAAAACACAATGCTATTTTTCCCCAGCACCGTAAGTTCTGCTATACACAACAAACAAGAGCCACAGGCAAGGTTCACAGGATGCAGGAGGCTCTGGATGCTGTTGAACCAACAGCAGTGATATGTTGCCGAGCTGACACAGGAGCTGGAGCCAAGAGATGCAGAGAACTCCAGGAAAGTCTTCTCCAAAGCACACATCCACTTTGCAAACACTGACACAGTATGAAAAAATATTTGCATAGCCTGTTCTTTGGAAACTTTCTGTGGCATCCATGTTTTGTATTCCAAAAGGAACAGCGGAACAACTTGGGCATCAATACAGCACGAGAGCCATGAACCAGGGACTGCCTGATCATCTGAAATGCCTTGAGGAGATTTGTAAAAAAACTTAATGCCACCACCTAGTTGAATTCAGGGTGCAAGCCAGCCGCAAGAGAGTGAAACTGATAAGGCGGTATCAGATCAAAAGTAATTTCTTCAAACAGTTGGGAAATCTTCTCTCATTTCTCAGACTGCGAGAACAGTCAGTACGTTGTCAGGCACCGCACGGCACCAGGAGCACACAAACAAGAGGAAAACAAAGCCCTGAGGCAGCAAAACACGGCATTTACAGGGGTTCCTGAAGGACTGAGGATTCAGGAATAACATCATCTACCAGCCAAAGTCACCTACGCATGGCAGGTAATGCAGACATGAACGGGGCACCCTGGATCCAAAATAGTGTGAGAACAGATGGGGAAGGTCTCGGCCAAATGCCACAGGCGGCTGAGGGACAGTGTCACTGTGTCCCTTTATCCCTCCAAGTGTGGGAGCAGCCTGGGGTGAGCACTGCATGCTCCCCGCTTTGGACCTTCCACTGTCAGAGCAGCACAAAGACAAGCAGACCTAACAAAAAGATTTTGTGGCCATTTCCTCCTCAGTCATTTGCAAAGTTTTGAGCTCCAGCCCCCTAGGTCCTGCTCCAAAATCTCCCAGCCTGTACCTCCCATGGGCAGCACAGGCGACTGGGGATGCCACCAGCCTGGCTCTGCACGCTCCGGCACAGACCCACCGGCACCTGCCTCCGTGCCGGAACAGACCCAACTTTCCACCCACCCCTGGTAACACTAGCCCCCTTGCCATATCTCGACAGTCACTTCCCACAGGCGGTAACACACTCTCTCAAATGCTTTCCCTTTTGTAGTTGACAGTATAAATTTGTTTGACCTTTAGCTAACAGTAATCTCTAACAGACAAGTAAGTTTTCCAAGTTCCTGGGTGGTTGCTTAAGAACAACATTTTTGTGTGTATTTTAGCCCTGTCTGTCAATTGATTTTCATCTCTGATATGTTTTACCAACAACATTTCTTTTTAAGAGATTCCCTGTTACAGGCTCTCACCAACACTCTCACCAACACCCTTCCGCTCAAAAAATGGGATGCTAACTAAAAATAGCCGAGACGGGGAAAAGGACAAGTAAAGACCAGGAAGACTCAACGAGGTCCACGCCTGGCAGCGTGTTGTGCGCGATGGAGAACAACTTTCAGCAACATTTTGCAGTACAGCCTGTGCTGGAGAGATGCTAAGCCCCTTACTTATTTTCTTCTTCTCCAGAGAGAAAACTCTGGGATTTCGGGCAGTCACATTAGCACTTGATATGCTTAAAAATAGCACAAAGTAAATGGTCCTGCTCTGCGAAAACAATGATGCTGAGCACAACCACAGAGTTCACAGCCCACTGCCTGCGACAGTAAATCCACAAACTGGGGGAGCCTGGAGCAAAACAAAAAGTGCATCATGTTCAGGACCCAAGACCTGGCCAAACCACGGCTGCAGCACAATCCGGTTTGTATTCCCTTGCAATCCTGATGTTATGTCTGCTTTCTGTGGTCTCCTCAGTGAGGGACAGGCTCTCCAGATGTTCTGAAGCCCTGGGACCTACCCAATACATGAGCCTGTTTGGGGAAAAGGGGGAAACAGGACACAAAGCTACTAACCCTTCCCTTTTGGCAGTCTGCTTCTTGCACTAACAAAGAGCAAAGAGAATGACTCACAGATTTTTAACGTGACCATTTATCCCAACAAATTGCTACTGCAAGCCATAGGGCTCCTCACAATCAGTTCCTGCATCAAGCCTAAGCAAGCAGTTCCCTGTCCTTCTAGAGAACGCTCCCATCTTCACATAAAGACTCCCAGGGACGGGACGGCCATCACTGGGCTTTGGTAAACTGTTGCAGGGTTAGTCAAGCTTATTTCTAGTCTGAACTTCCCTAGCTCGAGTTCCCAGGTGCAGGATTCATACTCCACCTGTCCACTAAACTGAGGGTCCTTCTGTTATGTTTCCTAGTTTTAACCAGAAATACTCCCCAGACTGCAGTCGCCTACCACCTTCTTGCTGGTGCAACAAACACCAGCTGCCTCGCAGGAGACAGTCCTTCAGATATGCTTTTGGTTGGATTCTTTAGGGCATCACTATCTCCATGAAATGAAGATACTAGGAAATACAATGCCTCTGCTCCATAGCTCCCTGCTTACACATCCCTGGGTCGTACTAATCATTTTGGTGGCCACGTCCTTCATTGCACACTCGACTACCACACCTCCCCTGACCAAGTCCTTGCCTTCCAGGAGGAGGTTCTCATCTTGCACAGCAGGCCTGCCTTCCTTGGTCCCAGATGACAATCTTACACTCAGCAGTATCGTTGCTCCTTTCTGTGACCAAGTCTCCAACCAAAGCAGAGCTCCGTTTCCTTTCTCTGTGCTCTGGCACTCTCACTACAGTATCACTAATGCTTTTTGTTTTCCTCCAGTCTGTTGACAAATACACTAGGGAGGCAGTCAGCAATCAGTCTTTGAGACTTCAGCAACACAGCTCTTCATAATTACTCCAGTTTATTCTTACTTTCTGAAGCCAGTATTTAATATATGTAGTGCTGATTTTTTTCATTCCAATTTCTGACAAATATATGTGACATTGAGTCAAATACCTTACAGAAGTCATATGTGTATTACATCAACGTCATCATCTTCATCTATTCCATCTGTAAACTTACTTAAAAGGCAGAGGTTCATGAGATCTAATTTCCATAAGTGAATTTTCCATGTTGATTGCCACTAACTACACTATCCCCTTTAACTTCTAGTTAATGCCCACGCTATGCACTGTATTGTTTCTTCTTGGGCTACAAAATCTGGACACCAGGCTGATGAATGTTTGTACCATCCCATTTACCTTGTTAACACTGGCACCACATTCATTTTGATCCAGTCCTCGGGAATTTCCGTACTGCCCAAAAACCCACTAAAAGTGAACATTAATAGCCCAGAGGGCTCTTCAGCCAGATCTTTTAAAATTCTTGGATGCAAAATATCTGAACTTGCTAGTTTATGAAGGTCTAACATTAATAGCAGCTGTTTAACATCCTCTTCAGTTACTGTTGGAGTGGAAAGTGTTTCATCATCCTCATATGATACAAATACATCACTTGGCTTTTTTCCAAACAGAAAACAGAAATATTTACTGAACAGTCCTGCACTTTCTGTATTTTCATTGATAAATTGACGGTGTCCATCTATTAACAGATCAGTATCATTTAATTCCTTTTGTTGCAAATATACTTGAAAAACTCTTTATTCTTCTCAACTTTGCCAGCCACAGACTTTTCCTTGCATTCTTTTGCTTATCAGTGTTTGACAGGCTTGAGCTCTCAGTCCATACTCATCACTATCAACATTTCTCTTTCCCGGTACCGTATCTTGTATATTTATTTTCCATAACTGCCTTCATTTCTCCTCCAGGCTCCACTTGGTTTTTATGCAGGGGATAAGGCAAGGCACTCCTGTATATTGATTAATACAGAGGTGCACACCAGGATCAAGGCAGACCCCATCACCAAAACCTATCTAGCACCCCAAATGAGGTTCTCCCTAGAGATGCTATGGGCCCAAAATGCTCTCACAACACTAGAGGCAGGGTTTCAAGCAACACGGATTGACACAGATTAAGACAGTCCAGATATACCACTTGGAGCTGCAGAAAGACAGCACCCATCCCCAAAAGACTGGCTACCCTGACCTGCAGACATGGGAACAGCCATGCAGGAGGCACAAGGCTCAGAGTGGAGGGAAGCAGGCAGAGCGGGAGGACTCCAGGAGCACTTACAGCCGATCTGCTCCAGGCACTTATCCCTGCATGCATGACAGACAACCCCTTTAAAGGGTCCTCTTTAAGGACTTGACGTCCCTAACAGCTGTGTTGTCCCATCACATGCAGTAAAGAGGATAGTGAAAGAAATTTACACAAGTGGAAAAAAAAGAGCGATCTCCTGGATTCTCCTACAAAAACAGGACCAGCCCTGTAAGATATTCCTCAGGGATGGTTACAACCTTAATTTGAAGTCCCAACTGCTGGGGCTCCTGTCCACCAGCAACTGTTCCATAAAAAGCGTATTTCAGTGTTCTCCTCACTCCATGCAAACTTTTTTTTTTGTTCAATTAAATCCCATCTCTCCATTTTCTCTAACTGACGCATCTACAGCAACTCTTCTTTGTCCTTGGCATACGCACCCTTGGATACCTGCAGGATGTTATTTCGTACCCAGTAAGCCAAAGTTTTCAGTTCTTCCAATCCGTCTCCAGAAAACAGTAATATGTGGCACTGTCTAAAAGCTGATTGCAATAACAACACGCACAGCTCCCACGGGCTGCAGAGGGGGACCTCTCTGTGACCAGCACATGTGTCCCCGCAGCCCAGCAGCAGCCCAGACCAAAGCCTTCTGCAGCTCCAGCCAAGACATTGGGCTTTTTACATCAACAGGGCTTTGAGCGACATGCCCAGCCTGGGTACAGCTCCACAGGGCTCTGTGTGTGTGTGTTTGTTTGCGATTTTGTGAATAGGGCTGCTTAGCACGTTGAGTCCTCCCCGTGGGGATGATGTGTTAGAGCGGATTGGCTCGCTATTCCCCGAAGGAAACATCTGCACATTCCAGACGCATTTTGTAACGGGAGTGAAACCCATCCTTGAAGTGAAATTTTACAGCCTCCACAGCGCAAAATAACGATTGCTGGCAAGGACCAGTGGAAAAGTAATGTTTAAAATATTATTACAGGGAAGCGACTGCCAGAGCCTCCAATTAATCATTTGAACGTGTCTCTGGAGCAGAGCGGTGCGTTATGTAACGCTCGTCCGGCTCCAGCCCGGAGCACAGCTCCGCTCCAGCCCCATCCCGGTACCCCGCTCCCCCTCCCGCCCCCACAGCCCGGAGAGACTGGGGGACCAACACCCGCTGCTCTGCCACACTGACGCTGGCCGTGAGGACAAGCGTTCCCCTCTATGAGGTCTCTTTCAAGAGATTTTGGCCAGGCCCACATTTCTTCCAGGTGCCCAGTTTCATCTTGTATTAAAGAAAACCCCAGGACAGAGAAGGACAAGGGCAGTTTCTCACAGTCACCTCTGAAAAGCGGCGTTTGACACTGCTCTTCACAGCAAGATGAGCACCAGAGGAGCCAGAGGAAGGTTTGGCTGCTTCCCACCATGGCCTGCAGACGGGAAGCTATAGGGCTGCTGGTTAAACCCTTTGGGCACTGGTCTTCAGCCAACCTGGTTTGCTCCTGATGGCCATAGGGCTGGTGACTGAAAAGGGACACTATCTGCGCAGCGTCCTCCCCCTCGCCCCACGCTGTGCAGTGATCCCTAGCTCACAGGATCCAAATATTATAAAAATGCATCTGATGTTCAAAAAAAAAGCCTCTAAAGGAAAGCAGGAACACAAACAGCAGTGGATGCAGACACATCTATGGGGGAGGAAGAAACAAAACATTTGGCAGCCTGTACCAGCAGCAGGAAGAGAAGTAGTGAAATGAGTACGTAAGGGAAACAAGTCCTGCGCTACAGCAACCAGAGAAAAGCCTGCAGGCCCTCAGGAAGAGATATTCTCTCAGCAGTAAAAAGGGCAAAGCTCTGTTATTCATCAGGCTGAAGATACCACAAATGTAGACAGAAACTTCGCCGATGAGGACTCCTCCATCTCTCCCAGTCCTTAGCTGTCTCAGGGGATCCGGCCCTTCCAGGTGATGAGAGCTCAGCCTGGCCTGTGTCAAATGTCACTGCCTCCCCGCAGGTATGCGGCATGAACATGAGGGTGACATGACTGGAGTGGTGTTTGTCGGGAGCTGTGAAGGCAGAAGAGACATGGGAATGGATGACTTGTTTCAGGGAATGCTGATGGGAAAACAGGAGGTGAGAAGAGGCCATGTGAGAGCAGGAAAGTCAGACCAGTGTGAGCCATGGGGCCAGTGCTGGGACAATTCCAGGTGGCCCAGAGAAAGGTGCTACCAGGATGCTGTGATTCGTGTGCCAGCAGGGGACCCATCGGATGCTGAGCCCAGCAGAAGGGTTGTGGGTCTGCAGATGACAGCTCCTGAAACCCTGATCTCCGCCCTCTGTTTCAGGCTGGGCATGTAACATCAGGGGTGACATCTGAAATGTTGGCCAAGTTTTTAGGTTTGCAGCATGTCTTCTGAGTGTTGCTGCAGTATCCATCAACAAATACCATCTATGCTAGTTCCTAAAGCACATCTCCTTTCCTTTCCTGGCTCACTTCCACACTCCCTGGATCCCTAGGTGTTACAATATTCTGGGTTTGAAATTAGATAGACAGACAGACATACACAGACACACACACAGACAAACAGATATTTTGCCTCCAAATGGACTTCCTCCTTCAAATACATTTTAACAAATACAGAAACAATCTCGGACTGCTTTTTAAATGTCTAAGTATGTGTTTCATTAAAGGATCCATGCAGCAGTTCTGCAGGAGTTGCTGTGTCTATCAGCTAAATAAAACACTTTTGGAGAAACTGTGTAAATGTGTAGTTCACATTCGGGTCTGTTGGGCAATAATAGAGATTCAGAATCAAACTTAGAGGCTTCCTCTATTTCAGGGGGAAAAAAAAGCAAACCTGATTAATTAAGCGGCCTAAACCAAATGGAGGTGTGCAGTCTGACCAGAGGCAGAGGTGCTCTGGTGGCAGGTGGGCCTGCATATTGGGTGGTCTCTGCACATCACAGTTCCTTCCCAAGCTTGATAACAGTATTTCCATGATTCCCAGGGAGAAAGGACTTCCAATCTACTGTTTCCTTGTAAACATCTCTCTAGCACAAGGGCACCATAATTCAAAGTCAGGCCCGTGAATCCCTACTGGAACAGAAACGTTCAAGGAATTCATTGAACAGCAGCTCTGGTTGACGTTATGTGCCATAAATCACAGAGCATGGTAAAAATGCAGAGCCAGTCTGCTCTGCAACTGGACAGACAGACAGAGAAAATGGAAATGGTTTACGAGATGCCAAAGGACAGACCTTTCCTTAATCCCCGTGTTCTGGTGCTGATACTGATATGAGCTCCCCCCCGTATTTTTTTCAAATATGGTTGTTTGGGTTGGAGGGCTCTGCTCTGAATGTTTTTGGAATATGTTCACTATAGATCCTTAAACATCTTCCTTCTGAAAACAAAAAACAATCAGAACCCAATATAGACCTGCTGGTTCCAGTACAAAATGCATTTGCATGTTTCTGGCATTAATAATCTGTGTGGTTGGGTTGCTTCCTTTTAGCATTAGAAAGTCTTCTGTAATGCAGTCAGAATATTTCTGCTCTAAAAAATGCTGATGTTCAGAGGCCCCGAAGTAGGTACAAAGGGAAATGAGCAGCTTGCTTGGGCCTCAGCAGGGCCCTGAGCTCTGCGGCAGAGCTGCCCCCTCTAGAAGACCTTGTCAACAGGCGTGGGAAACAGTAACCCATTTGTCCCCGGCACGAGATCTCCAGAAGAACATCTCTTTGCCACTGCAGTGAAAGAGCTGACAGTTCCTTATGCTGCTCTAGCAACATGGGACACAGGCGCCACAACCTGCACGCATAGGATAGAAACCACACAAGGCTGCTCCTCTCCTTAGCACTGCCTCCACTGCCAGGATCGGTGTGCATATGGGCTGAAGAACCCCTGCCATTCTCCTTGTCCTCCATCACCTAACTAATCCTGGTTTAGGTACAACATGAAAGCTTCAGCAGAGACAGCTGACCACACACTCCACAGAAACTGTCCACCCTTCCCTCTTGGGAGTTTCAAGGAAAAGAATGAAGATGGCAATCTCCTGTCTCTTGAGGCTCCTCCAGCAGCCAGGTCAGACCCAGAAGCCATCAGAGGAGATTTGCTCTGGTCACCAGCTATGCTTTGTGCTCCTTCAGTGGGCTGTCAGGCTCGGTGTCTGTAGATACTGCTGCCAGCATGGTGGAGGTCCTCATCAAGTCAGATCGTGTGCCAGGCCCAGGTGCAGGTGATGTACATTTCTGGTTCTCTTCTGGACCACTGTGCATAGGAGCCTGCTCAGTGTCCTCCTCTGAACACATACTGGTTTTAGCACTCTTTGCATCCCTATCAGCTAAACTCTGGGTTTTAGTCATATCTCCCTCATCAGAGGAGATGGGCCCTTACCTGCTCAACCCATCAAAACAGCCAACAAATGTTCCTGCTAGGAAAGGCAAAGGACAAAACCACAAGGATTACAGGGAATCTTAGGACAAAACTTGTGAAGCAGCGATGGGACAAATTCAGCCCTGAAGCCAACTGATGTACCCCAGGGAACAACTTGTTTCCATGTGTTGTACATTAAGAGATGCCAACAACTCCTCAACGTGAAAAGGGTGCAGATGGCGCAACTGACACGTTAGCAGTGATACAGCTGGAACAATACGAGCCTGATGCTGCAGAAAGGAAGGGTTTGGATCTCATGGGTTAAACAGGACTTGCACATCTAACTTTCTACCCATTGCTTGGAGAATTTAAACTCCAGATATGAGAGAGCCAAAACTTGAACATGATCTGCCTGGGATGAAAAACTGTCCATGCTTCTGCCAAATATTAATGGCTGATAAATCCACTATGCAACATATCTGGAGGTACGGGATGGAGACCAGAGGACAGATCCCTGGAAAGAGCTCTGGAAGAATGCTCCGGTCAAGTCATCAGCTTATCCTGGAAAGATGCAGCTGACCTCGAGATAACCTGCTTTTACACTGCTCCCCTCAGCTCAACTCTCCCCCTTGACATGGACTGACCTCCACCTGTCCAGAGCAATGAAAACAATTTACCTCTGACCTCTGGCTCAGTCAAAGACCCTCTTGGGCTTGCCTCTGCTGGCTGTAACACAGCTTCTGTGCTGCTTTACCGCAGCCCACATGACCTTCAGCAACCGCAGACTCTTCCTACTACCTGCTGCCTAGAAGGACTCATGCTGCAGTCCCAGAGTGGAGAAACTGGGGGCTGTGTTCAAAAGCCACCACCAGCTGAGAAAGCAGAAGGTACATGCCTCTTAGGGAGAACTTCAATGCTTCCTTGGGGAAAGACACCCTTCTCCTTCACAACTTCCACAGCTCAGTGACAGGCATCATCCCCTGTCCTGGCATATATATTACCCATACACACACGAAAGCCACAAACGCTCTCAGGTCAAGAACACATTATCTCTAGAGCATCTGTTTCAACTTAGCCTGGGGAGAAATAGGAGGACATCACAGTAGCCATTCAATACCCTACAGGGTTGAGGCTCAGATGTCCCAGTCTGCTTCCTAGAGGACAGTTATCCCAACCACAGTGGCCACAGAGCTGATGCTACAGGCTGGCGACACATCCTCACAAGGAGATGCTTGTCTCTGCAGACTCCTTTCTTTGATCAACTTTGGAAAAGGGATGTTTCTCCCTCAAATTAAACACATAGTGGAGACGTAGTTGGTCTGATTTTGTTGTGAAGGAATCAGAGAAAGGATCATTTCATTCACTTCAGACTACAGGTCATGTCAGTGATCTGCTAAAACGAGGATCGCTACAGTGTCTGTTCCTTTCTCCCACAGGACCAACGCCTATAATCCTTTTTTAAAAACGCCATGATGTGGAATAAACTGTCTAGGGGGAAAAAAAAAAGGCCTTGCAACTCTGCTAATCTTCCTAATGATTTAATACCTGCAAATACTAGTGGGAGGTATTCCTCTCCTGATCACATTAAAAGCTGTCGTATTAAACATCTCATCACACTTCAGCATCCTACTGTGGATTTTTTTTTTTAAACAAAGCCAATTTCTCTGGAGACTGAGTAGGGGTTTTAGCTCCCACTGCCCCCCTGTAATTCTAAAAGACTTTCTAAATGCCTGCCTGGGGGATTCCAATAAGTCCTGGCACAGATCCTCCAAATAGTAGCAAAGCTAAACAGGGTATGGCTGTTATAGAGATCACTCACTGCCAGCACAAATACACAGACTGGACCATTCAACCTTTTACAGCGGGAAAGTCACGGACAGTTGCTGATTCACAATCAGCATTTTTTCTTCTACTACAGCCACCCTTTTTCTTTAATTAGCAGCTTTTGCAATATCTTCCCCCCCAGTTTCTTAATCATATTAGCAAGAACAGGCAGGGGACATCCCAGCGTCCACAGTTTGATTTCTGTATCTGCTCAAGACACCGGGTGCTGCAGCCCTGGTGAGAAGTCCCAGGCAAAGGCTGCTGTGGTTCAGCTAGTCAGGGTCAAGCATTCCCCCGCATACAAGACCAGAACAAGGCCTGCAAAACACTCCTGTCCCCCTCAAGACCTCAGAATAAGGCTGAAGTGGTTTCACAGGCCGTGTTTGTGCTGGCTCTGTGCCCAGGAGTGAACCTCACCAACAGCAGCCTATACTATGTACTTCTCTTTTTTTCTTCTCATATGCAAAGCCAAGAGACATTTCTTTCCCAGGTCAATATGTACAGGCACACCAAACTGTAAAATCTGTTAAATTATTGCCTCCTCCCCACGCAAGCAGGTGCTGGGACTGACACAGTGGTTCAGGGTCTCAGCACCCTGTGGCGTTCCCACCTGCCCCCCTCACTGATGCAACCCAGCGTGGAGCCGAGCTGCCGAAGGCTCGCAGGGAACAGAGCGTGGGCAGACAAAGGTCTGCCCCAGCACAGCCTGCCCAATCTCTCCTCCACTCCAGATTCAAACAGCTGCAGCAAAGGGCCTTTTCCCCAGGAGCTGATTCTTCCTCTCAGAAATCTTTTCTTGATTAGTCAGCTTAAATATTCCTCAATTCAGGTTTTGTCCGAAGTTCCCAGGCACAGGTCCTCTGACAATTCAGCTTAACTACAGGCATTTACTGCTGTCTAACAGCCACAGCCACTGCACATCACACAGCTGTCAAAGCACACACCAAGAAAGGAGAAACGAACCCTCAGAGATCCAACAGGGCAGATTTCGCTGGAGCAGAAACAGACAATTTTAAAAAAAATAATAATTTTTAAAAAAAATCACACCCTTTCCAATTCATAGATCTTTTTTCTACTGTAAACAGATTGATTTTGTTGTTTTGTTTCATTTTCTGTTGAGTAAAACTGAAAACCAAAGTTGAGTCCCCTCTCTGGCACAGTGCTACTCAGAATGAAACACTGAAAGTGCTGGTTGAGGAGTCTTTGGGGAGGCTGATGCTTCACATCAGGTTCAGGCAACTGTCTCAGACTATGTCTCAATCTAATGATTAAATACAAAATTACTCTACCCTATTCTTCATAAGCCGAAGATTAAAAAACCATGACAGTGATTGTGTAAGAGCGTGTTAGCGGTAAATACAAACCACCAGTAAATTTGCTCTGTTTAAAATGGAAAGAAGAGCATGAATCCACACAATGCCAAGCCAAAAAATACAACGGACAGAGTGCCCCCAACAAGCGGAGGCACACAGCCCGCTCTCCTGTGCTGTGTGGCAGACCATGCGGGCACCAGCGTGCTCTGCGCCCTGCTAGCACCGTCCACTGCCTCTGCTCCGAGTACCGCAGAGACTGGAAGGCTACCAAGAGCAGGCTTGGCACAGCAGGACATGTAAATTTAGTCTGATCCCTTCTTAGGCTCCATACAGAGACTCTGGAGGGTTTCGGTAAACATCCTTGGTAATCTTGGACACCACAGCAATGTCAAGAAGTATCACATTCATAAATCAGACCTTACATCAGCCAGCTCTGCTGGCAGAAAGAACATTTGCCCGGTTCTCAAGGCACATTGAGCCTCAGATGGCATCATCGTTTCTCAGGATTTATGGTAGACACTGAGTTAAGCTGCATCTTTGGTCTTATGTTAAATCACCTTCTTGCCAAGGCTAAAAATTGCTCCATGGTGTAATCAGAAACTGAGGCAGAAGAGCGAAATAACAAATTTCATTCCCATATAATAATAACAAGTTACGTTTCCATAGCACCCCCCTTCCTCTCGGATCCAAAAGGACATTACCAACTTAACTCACTGAAGCATTCTCTGTGCATAGGAACTATGTAACCCACCACTGAAATACAGCTACCGCTCTATCAGGGTGCATTAAAGCAGAGTTTAAGACGGAAAGAAGAATCACCAGTGCACTAGGAACAGGATGCCACAGAGTGAGAACTGAACCCTCCACCACGCTGCTGGTGTGAGGATAGGTAGACTCTGATCTGTCATCTGCTCTCTGCAGATCTGTCAGAGGAAAGGTGCTGTTTTCTGCTGACATGACTAAGCCCAGATCTCCCCGGGGGACAATGACAAATGCTGGAGGCTCCCTCTCTTTAGCAGCAGCCAAGAGGGCAGCACGACTGTGTTGTCTCCCACTCAGCTTGGCGCTGTGCTGCCCCGACAGACTGCCGGACGCTTTGTGTGTGCCTGGGAGGGCAGAGCTGCTGGGAATGCTGCTTTCCAGCAGAAGGGGAAACCACGGCCTGGGCACCTGTGGTCAGAAAAGGTCCTGGGTCATGCACTAAAAGACAAAACCAGTCTCTTATTCAGCCAAGTCATGCTGGGATTGTTGCCCAGTCATGCCTATTCAAACAGCATCAACCCACGCTGATT
Organism: Burhinus bistriatus; assembly: GCA_013397275.1. Taxonomy (NCBI): domain Eukaryota; kingdom Metazoa; phylum Chordata; class Aves; order Charadriiformes; family Burhinidae; genus Burhinus; species Burhinus bistriatus. Next base: position 541,360 of record VYXH01007651.1, on the reverse strand, counting down.
GCACCCCTCTCTCTCTCAATTGAAACAGCAGCTTAGACTTGCTGGAAGCTGTGCTTTGTGTTAGTTGGTGGGTTCAAGAAGACAAAGACCCCGAGGCTTTTCCTGAGTCTGTCCCATCTTATCCCTTGGAAGGATGTCAAAGAGCTACTGTTTCTGTCAAAATAAAATTAGAAGCGTGTAGGAATTGTAAGTTTAGCAGTGAATGAAGAGGGATTTCATACAGGCAGGGGGACCGGGTGTGATGCAGAGCTCGCAAGCCTTGCGCACACGTCTGATCTTGAGGCAGACTGAGCTACAGACTGCCTTTGCTCTGTTTCTCCTTTCCAACATTTTCCACACCCTCCTGCCAAGAAAACTCCGAGAGCAGCCTGCCATGTCTGGCAAATGCTTCCTACTGCAGAGTCCTCTGTTAGCACACGCAAGCACACACACACGGAGGGACCCACACCAGGGCTGGCTGCTGCTGCACTGCTCAGAGATGCGGTGGGACATTCGCAAAGCTTTGTCCTTGCTCCTCACCAAGGGGCTGAGGCTTTTGTGATATCCTAGAAAGGACAGACTTGGTGAGACTGATAGGTGACTCTGAAGTTTACTAGGCTTTTTGGGTCCTTCATAGGCAGGCCAGCTCCCCAGCTCCTACGGGGTTTGGAAGCCCTAAGATAGAGGGATCACGCCAAGGTTTACAGCACATGAAGGCAACGCACTAGAAGCGAGATAACCATTACTTGCACATGCTCAGGCCTGGGTTGTAAATGCAGAAAGGGGTTTGTACTTGTGACTAGTCTTCCCACATATCACACAAAGGCAGATCTCCTGGTCTCAGATGCCTGAGCATTGATTTAATCTATTTTTATTACATCCAGAATCATCAAATATTATGACATTTTTGTGAAGCTACCTGGAGTCCCAGCTCCTACACTCAGCATAATTTGAGCAAATAAAAACTTGCATCTGAGGTGTCTTGTGTGTTTGGGGTTTTTTTAATTTCCTACTGTGTGAAATAGGAGGAGCAATAAAATCAAATCCTTGGAAACAAATGACAATTGTTTAATGGATTAAAAAAAAAATCCCAACGCCTTCCTAGCCGGCTTGTGCCACTGCTACTACACATGGCTGCTTACACAGGTAGAAGAACAGGCTCCAAGTCCGGACTTCCTCACTTTTATGGGTTTAAATTGGATCCCACTAGGTGTTTAAGGCCATTGTTAAACTGCTAACGCATTCTGCAGCATGACTAACACCAACTGAGCTATTTTTCACTCTCGTTTGGCTTTTTTTGGCTCCATCTGCTTGTCATTGCAGACAAGAGAGCCAAACAGAGCAGCAGAGTAACAGGTGAGTGATAAACAGTGTGCTGGACGCGCGCAGCGCAGGGATAAGAGTTCACCAGCAAATCTGTGATTGAAGAGATGTAGGGACAAGCTGCTGCATTCCCTGACTCAGTGAGCAAAAGCAATGTGTAAATACAACTTTCTCTCAGATAAAGTGCAACTGCAACTGATGTGGCAGGGTAAGACAGAATGGCAGAAGGAAAAATACAATGAGCTACTACAGGTCACTACTGCAGAAGTTAAAGGCGAAAGGTGACTCTCCCCACGAGGCTGGCTTCAGCCCTCAGCAAAGAGCTGCAGGACCTCTCCTGACTTAGCCGGGCTCTTCTCCATTTGTACCAATGCTCTTGAAAGCAGTATTTTGCCCTGTACTTCCAAGATGTTGGGGGTTTTCTCCCCCCCCC
>VYXH01007651.1:527711-539587 GCA_013397275.1 Burhinus bistriatus | reverse complement strand
CCCCCCCCCCCCCCCCTTCCCCTTGAAAAGTGACCAGCAGACCCTGGTTGACTGCATGCACTTAACTGGCCAGAATCTGGCAACATGAACAGAGACAGGCCTGGGAAGCAGGCGGCAGGCAGTGGTTTATGAAACACCCTGTGGAACCAACAGTTTCCCCTACCAGGAAAAGTCTTTCACAATTAGATGTCTCTGAACCATGGATTCGGGTGATTTCCAACATCTCCCTCCATGACCTCTCCCCCTCCTTGCCAGACTGTGGCTTCATCTTAATGAAGGAGGCAAACTGGGTTGGGAACATTACTACTGGCATGGAGAGAAATGGGAGAGACTTCCCAAGAAATGCAACCACAGAGTCGGTTCCAGGAGCCCCTCCCTGCACAACAGCAGCTCCCAGAGGATCCTAGAAACAGTCAGCATGCTCATCCTACCTGGAATCTTAAAAGTCTCAAAAAAAGCCATGCAAGAAACTGTCAGTAAATTAAATCCATCCTTTTCTTGTAATAACCTACCTTTCTTGATGTGAGAACAGCCCCAACCCTACAACTGCTGGCTCAGAAGTGGGGAATACAACTACAGCAAGATTTCCCCATCTGATGGCATCTGTACTCTTAGACAAATCTTCCTTAGTTCAACACATCATCAAACACACTTTAAAAAGCTCCCTCTGCTCTCCCATTAACTATGCCATCTAATGAGATTCCATGTGGGGAGTTCTGGTAACTTACAGTGAGCAATTAGGGGGTGTAGTTTAAAATTGGAAAGAATCAGCTACCCCAGCAATCCGTCCACGTCTATGTGCAGACACCCCAGGGGCTGACATGAGCCTTTAGACTTGGCATTCAAAGGCTCACAAGCTCTACTGGCACAGGAAGAGTCTGAATCTGCTCTGCCACCTGTGTACTCCTGGTGTGGGTTTACAGTACTCCGCTGAACAACACTGTGATCTTTGCTATGAGACAGATCAGAATCAGGTTTCAAGTCACAATTGCTCACCGAAGCCCTAAGAAGGCATGAGAAAAATATCGGTAAGATATCCCTGTTGAACATGTGGAGAAGGTGAGGCTGGAAGAACAGGAGACCTCTGAAATCAAAGACAGAGCTGGAACAACTTGCGCTTCCCATTAAATACTTCACAGTACTTGAATTTGGTGCCACCCACTAAACACATCTGAACCTGCAGGTCCCAATTACAGTCACGCCTCTTGGGTCCAGTCAGCACTCCTAAGGAAGACAGTACATCTGCCGCAGTTGGGCACATCACATCCCCAACTCTGCAACCACCCTGTAACCACCATCCGCAAGTCTACAACCATTCTTTTGCCTCAAAAAGAGGCAAAACCCAGAAGCTCAGGGATAAAATTTCTCAAGGTCTGAGTGGTGTTTGGGAGGTGAATCAGGGCTGGGAGGGAGAGGAAGGCAGACTCATCCTGGACCAAAGGCTAGCGCCATCTGGCACACTATTCAGTGCAGCTTTGGGTTACCTACAGATTAAATATTTACCTCTAAACAGCAGAAATGTTGTACAATCCATCTGATCACATGACAAATCCTCTAAAAATGACCCTCAAGATTTCAGCTGCCTCTTTAGCAACCTCAAAGCCTGTATCAGCCTCCCTTGAATCCTGACCAACTCCTGTATCTGGTCCCATGGTACGTGGCTCTAGATGACCCACTTTTACCCCAAAAAGAGAATTAGAAGATACACTCAGCCTCACCATAAGAGAAGTGGTGGGTTCCCTAAAGCTGGCTCCTGGAATCATGACATTAAATTATAATCTCTACTTTTTCCCTTCCCATTATTTTGCTGATGCCTCCAAATGTCTCCTACATGGGACTTCAGGCTCAAAACCCAGAAGGCAACAACATTTAGCCTTTTTTGGTTTATTTTTAATCTCAAGATTTATGAGAGGTAGCTGACTCATGTTTTGGTTGGCAGGGGTGGACTCTTGTAAGTAATTGCATCCTTGCTATTCCGTTAATTAAGATAAGTTTTCCCACTTTTGTTCGAGCTGTTGATGATGCCATTGACTGCTGTGAGAAAAATACAGATCTTTGCTTTGAGTCTCCAGTGGGTGAAAGGCCAAACACTTCCTTCTTCAGTCTCTGGCCCAGGCATCCAAAGTGAAAGATGCAGGTCTATCAAATTTCCCAGCACTGCTCAGCTCTATCAGATCATTCAAGCATCTCCTCCCACAGGGGAGCTCCACCCTCTGCAAAAGGCAAGAAATCCTACACACACCAGGGCTACTGTAACTTGTTAAGTATGGTTTTGCTTCACATACCCCGATTTCCTTTCCAGCAATGCACCAGAAAAAAATACTGAGGAGAGAGTTTGTAGCTAAGGAATTCAGTGAATGATTAACTCCATCCTACCTATTAACCATTGCTCTCCATTCCCTCATGCCTCACAGAAACCCCAGTTCCGGGTGGCAAAGCCATGCCAAAATCTGATACCTCATTGGTTTTGCTTGCAGAGCTGTCAGGTGATGCAGATGGTTCTAGCTTTGAGTTAAAACCCATTAAGTGCAGTAATGATTAATCCAGAACCCTGGCACAAATTCAGGATGAAATGTTGTTCTTCTTGTCACACCAAATGTATCTAAATGAATCCTATTTTCTGGAGGTCTCCATGAAGGAACGGTCTCTACACAGGCCTGCAGAGGCAGGACCTCTGTGCACACCAGGAGCAGGGGCTAGTGCAAGGCCAGCTCTTTACAAAGCAGCGAAAGGATACAATGACTAGATGTTGCTCTCCCCACTCCAAAATGAACCACATCTAAGCCACGCTCTGCTGCCTTTGGGACTAGGGCAAGACAGCGGATGCAGCTCTGCCAGTCTGAAGATGCTTCAGACCAGTGGCAGCTAGATGCGTGTGCACCCCCGGCAAGTCACCTCACACTGCAAGATCTTCATGTCAGATTGGCCCCGTGGGCACATGCAAGCCCACGTGTTTATCACACTCAGCTGCACCTCAGAAGACTGGGAGGGCTCAGTGCTGGGCTCGGACACAAACTCCCTGTATGACCTCAGGCAACTCCCTTACTCTCTATAAGCATAAAGCTTTTACAGCCTTACCCAGTCAAAAAACAGGAAGACTTCCTTTTTCTTTTGGCTTGTCTATTTTTATTGCAAGATCCTGAGGATAAGGTTTGTTATGCAGTATGCTTGTGTACAGTACCCAGCACTACAAGGTCCCTATCCTGCCCAGGGCTTGCAGCACAATGCATACAAAAAAAAATTCCTAGAGCTTTGGGTCTTTTCTGTAAACCCACACATACCATGGTACCACGCAATTGAGATACAGCTGAATCTCTGCATTTTGCATTGGGCTTTCTGGTACCTTTACATACAAAAAGATGCCAGCACTGCTGGTATGTCAGGAATTTACTCCCCAGCTTCTTCTTCATCATCCAAGGACTAGCAGTAGGCAAGAGGCCTGAAAGCTCTGCTCTGCTGTCAGGACAGAAAGTCTTTCGGTCCAACATTAAAGTTCAGAATTTCCTCCCACTAAGAGAAGAAGGACTGTACAATTTCACAGGCATCTGCTGAAAGCCACTTACCACCACAGCCTGTCACAAAAGTCCCTGGCATGGAGAGCAACACGTGAGTAAATGGCTCTCATGCTCCCATTGCCATGCCTGGGTTTCATCAACTAGTGGTGCTGAGCCACCCCTGCAACGACAACAGGTGTCTGCTTAGATTGTTCAACATCAGGACCTGCACAGCACACACTCGGGGCAGGGAGACACCAGCTAAAACTGTATATGGAGACCTGAAATATGTGGATACCCAGTATCCCAAGACCCAGAAGTATGTCCTTGCAGGATGAGAGCCAGGGTATTTCATGGCCTCCACATACTGATGGCCAAGTGGGATTTAACAGCAGCCCTTGCTCCGCACAACATGGTGCATCTGAAAGGGTAGGAGGGAAGGATTAAAACAGTCCTCTGCAGAAGCCAGGACCTGGTGCTGCAACACCAAGACTCTCCTCTGCCTGTGGTTTGTGCAGAAACAGAGTAAAGCAACACAAGCCTCCCATGCTTTTTAATTCCATAGATTAATTCAGTAATACAAATCTGACTGGAAAGTTCTCATGGTCAGACCAGACATGCACGCTTGGTCCCTGCTGATCCTCTGCCACCCACACTACCACTGATTGTAAAGTCTTATCTTCCCCATAGACAGCCAACGATGGCTTTGCTACTGCCAGACGGCCCTTCTTGCCAGCTGAATTAGGACCCCAAGAAGTTAAAAGAAACAAGTGTAGAAGTTGAGTTGCAGCCAGGAGAATTGGGACCCATCCCTGGCACAGGCCTGTGTCTCATCCCAACAGTAAGTTCAAGCTCCTACTGCGGGCTTTTTTGCTCTAGATTCAATAAAGAAAAAAAATGCTGCTGCTGAAATGTGTTTTGTATTGTAAAAGACAGAATCCCTCCCTCTGGAAGGCCGTGCTCCAGGCTGCGGTGGCAGCAGCGCTGCTGAGACACAGCTCTTCGTGCCCTGCACTGAGTTTGATTAGGCAGAGGATCAAGACATCCTCAAACTCCCAGTCGGAACACTGAAACGCACCCCCTAAGGAGGAGGAAAGGGCCAGTCTCCTCTCCCCCTAATCAGCCATCATTAAACAAACAACTAACAGCGGGGATCTTGTAGTACGCACTACAGCCAAGAGCTACCGACTGCCTGATCCTAAACCCGCGCTGTGGAGGTGTCAGCAAGCCCAGCTCCGCAGCCCTGAGGCAGGGCAGCCACCCCATCCCCACGGGATACCCGGCCCAGGACACAGAATCATAGAATCATCTAGGTTGGAAGGGACCTTTAAGATCATCAAGTCCAAGCACCAACCTAACACTGCCAAAACCACCATTAAACCATGTCCCTCAGCACCACGTCTACCCGTCTTTTAAACACCTCCAGGAACGGTGATTCAACCACTTCCCTGGGCAGCCTGTTCCTGTGTTTGATAACTCTTTCAGTGATTAAATTTTTCTTAATATCTATCCTCAACCTCCCCTGGCACAACTTGAGGCCATTTCCTCTTGTGCTATCACTTGTTACTTGGGAGAAGAGACTGACCCCCACCTTGTTACAACCTCCTTTCAGGTAGTTGTAGAGAGCAATAAGGTCTCCCCTCAGCCTCCCCTCATAAGACTTGTGCTCCGGACCCCTCACCAGCTTCGTTGCCCTTCTCTGGACATGCTCCAGCACCTCAATGTCTTTCCGGCAGTGAGGGGCGCAAAACTGAACACAGTATTCGAGGTGGGGCCTCACCAGTGCTCAGTACAGGGGGACAATCACTGCCCTAGTCCTGCTGGCCACACTATTCCTGACACAGGCCAGGATGCCGTTGGCCTTCTTGGCCACCTGGGCATACTGCTGGTCATATTCAGCCGGCTGTTGACGAACATGCCCGGGTCCTTTTCTGCTGGGCAGCTCTCCAGCCACTCTTCCCCAAGCCTGTAGCGCTGCATGGGGTTGCTGTGACCCACGTGCAGGACCCAGCGCTCGGCCTTGTTGAACCTCGTACCACTGGCCTCGGCCCATTGATCCAGCCTGTCCAGATCCCTCTGTAGGGTCATCCTACCCTCAAGCAGATCAACACTCCCACCCAACTTGGTGTCATGTATGAGCTTACTGAGGGTGCACTCGATCCCCTCCTCCAGATCATGGATAAAGATATTAAAGAGAACAGGCCCCAACACTGAGCCCTGGGGAACAGCTCATGGGGCAGCTCACAGCACCCCTTCCCCACGGCTGAGCCCGGCCTCACTGCAAGGCACACGCGGCGCCTTGGCCCTGTGTGCCCAACGGGCAGAGACAGCAGAGGTGCAAGGCAGGAGGTGCAGGGCTGGAGTCAACGCTGACTTCCCATTTCAGGCTGGGGTGGCTCTGTTTGGGAAACTGAAGGCACTGCCTTGAAACAAAAAATAAAGTTGGGCAGAAAACAAAACTTTTCTTTTTTCAGATGCGTTAAAAGAAAAATGAATGGTCCTCCAGCCACGATAGCACAGTGGGATCCTGCTGGCTCCGGTACCCACCACACATTATGTACCAGCGAAGCACAAGGTTGTGTGTTTAGTTTGGAGGACGATGGCAAGAAGAGGTTGAAGCAAAGGCAGGGGCAGGAAGGCAGGACTAAGGTTACCAGTAAGCCTGTCAAAATGAGTACGCATGTGTGTTTTGCTGCCCTGCCATCTACCTTGCACAGAGTGGAGATTCAGCTTCCCTGGAGTTAGTATAGGATAATGCTTTACTGCCTTCTCACGAGGATGGCACAGCACCAAGCAACTAGGAATTAGAAACCCAGGGAATTTATCCAGCAGCCAAGCATTTAAGCCCTCCACAAGCATTTAATTCCCATAAATAACCACTACAATACTCCCGCGAGGCAAGGAAGCACCAGCCCCATGGCTCAGACAGGGGAGACTGAGCGCAGATGAATCAATGACAGCCCAGCCCACACAACCAGGGTCAGAACTGAAAACAAAACCAAGAAGTCCCGCTTTCCCCTCTGTGTTCCAGCTGTTGGACAACACTGCCCCCAGTAGCTCAGCTTTCTTCCCAAACTAAGGTATGCACTTCAATTCCCTGATTGTGGAGGGGAGAGGACAGAGGGGGAAGCAAATCCTGAACTTAAGCACCCCGCACACAGCCTCCATGGCTGCTGCAGAATTTAACAACTTCCAGGAACTGCATGGAAAGCCAATAAACACAACACAGGCTCCGCTGCCACCTCCCCTCTCTATGGGAATGAAGAGGAGTTGAGGTCAGTATGCACAGGGAGAAAAAAGTGCTCCATGTTGCTGATCAGACCACTCACCTGCAGGAGGAGAGGATCTGGAGTAGGGCTGCACGCCCTCAAAAGATCCAGGACTCTCAGATGACTTACTAAATGCCTTTCCCAAGCATCTAGCGAGAGCATCTACTTCAGGGAAAGCTTTGTGTTCTGTGGGAGTGGGGGTGTTGGGGATTAATTTCCAAACATAGTCTGTTCTCCTAGTTCTCTCTGAAGTTATGGGATCAAGCTACAGACTTGGATGTGTCACAGCTAATCCACAGGAAGACAGAATGCAGCAGTGGGCTTTCCTGGCTTGTTTTAGAGAGCTGATGGCTAGCTGTAATTAACCCTTTAAATGCTGCAAATTGTAAACTGTGCCAGAGACAAACACTTCAATCTGACTGGCTGCGTAACATGGGTCACTACACTCACCACAAAGCAAATCCAAGGTAATGCAACGTAAATTGGTGGCTGTATCAGATGCAATCTGTGCGTGTAATCAGAAAATATTTTGTCCAAGGACAGTGACATTGCTACCTTGACAGTTTACTCTCCTGCAAGCACTGGAAAGGTAGAAAGCTTTTCAAGAAATGGCTAATTGCTGGATGCAATGAGTGGCAACAGGGGCAGCAGTGAGGGTCTCAGAGTTCAGGGTCTGGCTGTTGGACTACTGAAATTATTTTGTATTGTATGAAACAGAATCAAGAACCAGTGATGCTACTGGCACTCCCTCATAAAAATGGGGTGTGCCTTCTCTCTAAATTAGAACTTGGGAATTATGTTGCCTCAGTTGAGCAGAGCCTTGAGTACCACCCAGACAGCTTAAGCTTTGTTTCCATGGTGCTGTTCTATTATGTGCTATGCCCTAAAACAGCTTTACTGCACAAAGGGGCAGCAGTTTTCTTTCTTTCTTTTTCTTAAGTCAAGTCATTACTTTCTGCTGGTATGAACCCAAGCCACCACATACATTAGCTACAGTGAATTTTCTTATGCAATTTTCTTAACTAACACAGTCTAACCCGTGGCCTCTGCTAGCTTTTGACTTACCACCGCACTTTTGTCTATACTAATTTTTTAAGACTTCTGATACAAACTTTGCACTGATCCATGCAATCAAGGGTTGCAAATCTAGGCAGAGTTCAGTTCATAAAGTCATTGACTTCATGTTTTCCCTCTGTAGGAGTAAAATAACGTTCCCACACTCTGATAGAAACCTTTGATCCACACAGATTTAATTCATTACTTATGAATCTCTGGCCAACGTCACTTTGTTCATTTCAGTGGCTCTCTACTTGCAGTTGTCATCTCTGTTCGGGAAGAGAGGGAACCTTTTTATTTTACCATGTAGTGAAGTAGCTGAGAAGGCATCCTGACTAATGGCTTCACCAACTTGTTGCTTATCCAACAGTCCCCGTATAGAAAATCACCCAGGTAGCAATAATGAGCAGCTCTCTGCAACAGCTTTATGGAGGGTTGGTCGGAAGCCAAGATATTTTCCAATGGAAACTCTTCTCCCAGGGAATCACCCTGCATCGTATTTCAGATGAGTGTTTTGTTTTGCTTTAGGAAATCGGAGAAGATTTCTTTTTAATTGTGCTATGCTTCAGTGCAAGGGCAGTTTCGTGACACAAATCAACTGAGGAGTCACTATATGGTCTGCTGGAAGCATTTATGAGACCGGAATGGCAGCAGCTCTGCTAACACCTCAAAGGCAAGTGCCCATATTCTAAGCTTATGCTTTTGCAGGATTATTTGGACCACCTGCAGGTCTTGGGTAAGAGCTGTCTCTTTGCTGTGCCTGCATTGTGCCTAAGTTGTGAGATCCCAGAGGTGGTACAGCAATACAGAATATTAAAGGTGCCAGTGGATTGCTCTTTCCATATCCAAACTCCTCCTTTTGAAAACTCAGTCTTTCCACAAGGCTTTCCAATTCTTTTCATCTGGGAAGGGGTGAAACACAACTCTCTGCCAAGGGCCAGCACACAATGCTGTCTGCACAGACTCAGGCAGAGCACAGATCCTTTCACAAGGTCTTCCAATGCTCCTGTGCAAGCATCTGTCTGTGGGTGACGAGGCAAGACACTGTCCCAAAAACCCTGTCCCACTCCTCTTTCTGAGGAAGAAAGCTTAAACAGAGGTGTCTGAGGCAGTAAAAAACACAGCTAAGTGGAGGGAATGTGGCTGCAACACTTTTCTCAGAGATTCTCTCCTCTGCATCTCATTGCGGTTGCCAACTGTTCCCTCAGCTCTTTAAGCTCTAGGAGAGGAAATGCAGCACACTCTGCGCTGGGAGCACGTGTCGCAGGATGGGGCCTGTGATTATTATTCTTATCACCCCACGGACTGCCTGGCACTGGCTGAAGTATGGCTCAGACGGTTCTCTCTGCTCGCAAACAGCTACGCAGCCTCTGCATGTGAAAGCCATTAAGCAACAGCACAGAAGCAACCCATGAGGCAAAACCCATGAACATTCCCATACTGACAGCACGCCGATCCCTGCTGCCAGCAAGACACCAGGGTGCCGGCACTGGGCTGCACCAGGTGCTGACGAGGAGCCATGTGCTTCCCCTCGAAGTTAAGCTTGTGTGGCCAGCTCTCCTGACAGCTCCACCAACAGCACACAGATGCTGGAGAGCTGAAGGGCCCCGCAGGCCTCCCCCGTGCACAGTCCAGGGCCTGTGTGCCAGCACTGATGTCCTACTGTTGGAAATGTGGCATATAGGAACATCAGCAGTGGAGACAGGAACTGAAACATCTGTTTTTTCTGAGCCACACTTGGAAAGGCTGAGCTGTATTCCACCCCTAAAACACAACCAGCCCAGCTGTGAGGCAAGCAGATGACCAGAGAAGTACAAAAATAGCCACTTCTGTAGTGCTCTTTCAAGCAACACGAGGTTGCCCTACAAAAATAAATACACAAAAAGGAACGATCGTGGGGTTTTTTCAGCTATGAGGCAGACCCATGTGCTCACATCACTGCAACACGGTGAAAGGATGCATCCCCTCGACTCACAGCGTGTTCCTGCCACCCGCCAGCTAACCACCTTGGGTCCATTTGCAGCGCAGCAAGAATCACGTGCAGCTTCCACACATGGTCCCTGATGGGACTAGACATAGATCCTTTCACCAACCTGACCTAAAGCAAAATCTGCGGACTTCAAGGGGGCCTCACTCCACCCCCTTCCCGAGGCGTGGCTTTGAGAAAGAAACTAACAACTTTGGCCAACACAATTCGTCTGGGCTCTGCTTTCCCAGGCTTAGCTGTTCCTCGGGTTCCTCCCTCAGGAGGACTCAACCCACACCCTAGATCCTCTTTTTAGAGAGCCACTCCCACCTCTCCCTGACGATGAAGCATTTGCTGTAGCAGAACCTACTTAACCCGTTCCCAGCAGGAGCCGTGTCCCCTGACCGAGCAGGGAAAGGTGTTCGCACAATCCCACACAAGCCCCCACACCAGGGAGAGGAAGGAGAGGCTTCACTGCCTGTCTTACCAAAGCTGCAGGGACAACGGCTCTTTTGCTTCTGGATCTGTGTAAGTCCTCCTCCCTGCTAGAGGAGCCCAGAGCAGCACGGATCCTGCGGGAGCCAGGGCCGAGGTCCTGCCAGGGGATGTTGCAACGGAGTTGTGAAGAGGCCATTGCTGGGGATCTGCAAGTACCATTAGCCATGTCTGTCCAAGGAGAGGGGCACAGGCTCCAGCCAGGGCTACAAACTCCACCCTGGAAAGCTGTTTCAAACCAGTGATTAGACCTCATGACTTTATCACAGACGTGCAAAACAGGATTGCACAGAGCCAAATGTATTTCTTGATACAAGGAGCTGTCTGTATAGGTGGGCAGAATACAAGTTGCCCAGCTGTCGTTTGAAGAGAAAAGGGGCATGGTATGGTGTCCAGGTACAATTTCAGATTAATAGGAACAGGCTGGCTGAGTCCTGGCTTGGATCCAGAACTCATGTCACTACAGATCGTCCCACAGGCTCGTCAAAAGCAAGAGCCGCTGCAGACTGTGTCTGCTGTCAGAGTGAGTACAGCCTTCTCCTGGTGATGCTCAAGAGCATATACCAGCCCGACTGCAGTGGGAAGAGAGAGTCCCATCGCCTCCCAACACCGCACTGTCAGCAGACAGTCCCTAGAGCCCAGACTGGAGGTAAAGCAGGGTCACAGGCACGTGCACCACGACCAAAAAATACCATAGGTGGGAGATTCACTACCACAAAGTAAACATCGTCATTTCCTTCCATCAAGTACTGTTACCAAACCAGCATATCACACTATCTTAACATAGGTTGCTAATTAAATTACAAATGACGCTGGATTAAACACAATAACACAAGACCGTATGCCACATCTGAAACTTCGTCTCTGATCTCAGCTTATTAACGTTTTTATTAGGCCTGATGCCAGGAAGCCAGAGATGTACTCATTCGTAACCTGAGGGGAACTATTTTTACTGTTAGACAGGCAGAAACAGCTGACTGATGAATATTACGCTTTGTTTTGATTATCTCTGTTTAAATCCAGTGGTAGCACATTATCAAAATGGATGCAATCTTTTGAGGGAAAGGGAGGAGCTGGAAAGCGAGGACAGAATCCGTGTACTGGTCATGGTTCCTGTAATATACTGCAAATGCTACAGATGGTCAAGTTGCACGTTGCTGATGCTCTTCCTGATGATAACTACCCTTTGAAAAAATGGGAATGGCTGTAATCACGTTTTTTGCTTTTTGTGCCCTTTGCGAAGCAAAAACTAACGTTCCATTTCAATTTGACATTTTTAGTTTTGGCAAACAGAGATGCCAACTTCGCTTCAGTGTCTAAGTAAACAACAGTCCTTCGATACAAAAAATAAGCTAATTCTCTACTGCAAAGGCAGGTTAAGAAATAAGGGCTGGGGAGGTCTGATTTGACACTCTCATCCTGTTGTTGGGACAGGCAGCAACCCTCAGCAGAGCATGTCCGTGTAAGTGGCAGAAGCTACAAGGGGAGCGTGGTTGGTAGCTCAGCAGCCCAGCAGTCAGTGTAGCTTTCCAGTCTTTAAGCCTGACCGCAGCAAGGCCTGGAGAGAAGGGTGGGCTGATGTGGGGTGAGAGAAGG
>VYXH01007651.1:474642-506137 GCA_013397275.1 Burhinus bistriatus | reverse complement strand
GGGCTGCTCCTGCCGAGCTCTCGGCAGCGGGGCTGCTTCTGCGGAACTTTTGCAAGTGATGACAAAAGGCTTTCTGCTCAGATGAGTTATTGTAACCTTCTGGGTCCTCTTTAACAACGGAAAAAAATGCGGTTGTAAAGCGGGGTGACAGTATTCCTCGAGTCGCATTGAATCTGCTCCGGCTGCTCTTGAAATGTCTCCAGCTTGGGCGTTCTTTCAAAGGGCTCAGATGGCTTCTTCTCCCCGATTCTGGCGAGCGAGTCACAGATCAAACGTATTTGCAGCCCCCCCCTCTCCCCATCATGCGACCTCATGCAAGCCCAGCTTGGAGCTCGCTTAGCGATTTTGGCTGAGGCTGCAATTCAGCGCGACCCATCTGACTGCGTTTCTAACACAGATCTTCACAGCCGAGCGCAGGGGATTGAGCTTGGAGAGGACAGTGTTTGCTATGGCAAGTCCAACCTCGGCACGCGCTGTCGGAGAGCTCGGTGCCTGTGGCAATTGGCACGGCCATCGTGTTGGGACACGCAGTGGGAGGTGAGGGGTGTTCAAGAAGTGAATTTGGTTGCTTTGGTAGGTGGTTGGTCCTGATACAGCTGCAATAACGGTTCAACAGCTTCCCTAAAATGGAGCCGTCTCCGTGTTCACTCTGGCCCTCAGCTCCTTGAGCTTGCCTCTGGCTGCCTGGGCTGGGGATTTCCCTGAGGATTGCCCCCATGGCATGGGCTTCAGCCAAATGAGGTCTCAGATAAGCCCAAATGCGCTGAGTAGCCAAAACCTTTGCTAATGATCTGACTGGTTTTGAACCAGTGGCAGAGAGAAATTGCTTCATATTCAGTAAAAACCTGGTTTATTAAACTTTTTCTTTCCCTTACCCCTCTCCTGAGGTTCCTGAGCTCTGCCAGAGGCAGTGGCCAAATGCGAGTCCCGGGCACGGGGCCAGATCCTAATCGCTGAGCTCTTGGTGTAAGCCTGGCCATGGGTGCTGGTGCGTGCCCTGGGTGAGGCTTCAGCAGCACTGTGTAAGGAGAAGCTGCCTTTAAACATTGTCCTGCTTTAGAACAGAGGTCTGGAAAGTTTAAGAAAATCAATATTGCTATTTTGTTCTAAAACTGACTTCCCCCCCTCCCCTTCTCTTGGCTTTGCACCGATACACCCACTGGCTCCCCTAACCCTGTCGTGCCAGAGCTCAGTGTGTGGCTGTGCATGGTGTTCCTGCAGGAGACCCTGTGTGGGGCTCTGCACCCTCCATCTGGGTGATGAAGCACCGTGGCCAGACCCGGCCACCCAGCCCCAAAACAAGTTACAGCTGTGACCGGGGCTGCTGCCACGTCTTGGCAGGCTGAGCTGCAGAGTGGTAGTGGCATTTGCGACTTTTGATGGCTTCTGCCTGGGTTCGGTGTGACCCAGGGCAGTGCCTGCTTTAAAACCATTTAAATTTGGTCACGGGCTAATGGCTTGCAGAAGGCTAATGGCAGCACTTTCGGGAGGGAGGGAACCCAGCCATGCCAGTGTGAAGCTGCGCAAATCGGTGTGGGTGCAGAAGCTGCGAATGCAGCTCAGCCGCCTGGTTTGGGATTTCTTGATGGCGGGAAGCTGTCATTCCGTGGAAGGGAGCGGGGGTCGGTGGCCCCGGGGGGCAGGAGGGGACAGGAGGGCTTGTGGTTTGAGCACAGGCTTCAGGGAGCTGCGTTTGGGAGCAGTTTCAGCTCTGCCGAGGTTTCTTTACAGCAAGGTGGGTGCCTGCGCTGTCTGCACCCAGCGCTGCTGCTGGGTGGGGAAACTGAGGCAGGCAGCACTGGGAGCTGCGCCCTCAGCACCTGCTGAGGACCAGGAGGGCACCCATGAGGCTGTGCGGGTCCCGCTGGAGGAGTTTGCTCGCAGAGGGCAGAGCGCACCCCTGGAGTTGGCACTCATGGTTGGGGGCCACCCTGAAGTCTCCCTGTGGGCAAAGCCACCCTCCCAGAAAGCTCTCTGTGTGGTGGGGTGCGGGGTGTTTCGTGGGTGCGCTGGGGACAGCGTGGGCCCTGCAGCCGTCAGGTCGCAGCTTGCCTCGCCTAGACAGCACCTCTTGGTTTTCAAGGGGTGTTTGTGCACCCCCGGGGAATTTGTTAAGTACTGGTCAGGGGAAGGTGTCTCAAGTTTGGCCAGTGCTCAGGGACGTGAGTGGTGCAGGGTGGGGAATAATCTCGCTGTGGGTCTCCCCCTCCTTTCCCCCACCCTCCCCTGGGTCTGAGGACATCGGTCTTGGAGGTGCTTTTTTCCCCTCAAGAGTACAGGATCTGCTGCCTGCTCCCAGGATGGGGCTTTTGGGATGGAGACGAGTAACAGCTGCAGTGGGGCTTCCTTCCCGAAACCTGGTGTCTAACACTCCCCTCCCTCTCTTGCAGGTGATGCTGGTGGGCGACTCGGGGGTTGGCAAAACCTGCTTGCTGGTGCGGTTCAAAGACGGTGCCTTCCTCGCCGGCAGCTTCATTTCCACGGTCGGAATTGACTTCAGGGTAAGTGCCTGGGGGGCTCCTCCGTCCCTGGGGGGTGCTCCTCAGCCCCTGCCCATGGGGTCTGGCAGGTGAGTGATAGCTTTTGCAGAGGAGTAACAAAATGTTGCTCCAAGGGCTTACACAGGTCGGGATGACAAGGTTTCAGCTCCAGCTGGGGCACCTCGGGGCTGAGCAACCGTCTGATGGCAGCAGCCTCTTCGTTACTGCTTTGCACGAGGACGGAGGAGTGTGTCTTCTGCTCTGGGTCCTGGGGATGATTCATGTAAGAGCAACTGCTGAGGCCTGAGCATCTGCTCTGTGAATATTTCCCTAAGTTGGTTTCAGTGGTTTTTTAAAAACAAACAAACAAAAAAAAAAATCAAAAACAAAACCAAACAAACAAAAAACCAAAAAAAAACACCCCAAAACTGACACAAAGCAGAATCCCATGGAAACATCTCCTGAGCACACCTTTAGGTGCTGACATGGGGGTGCGGTGCCAGGGTGGCCCTGCTCCCTCTAGCACGGAGGGGAGGCATCATGCTGAGGGGTCTCTGAGCTCTTCACAGAATAACTGTTTTGTTGGCAACTACCAGAGCATCCCGCTGCCGGTGTGGGGAGAGCCCCGAGGGCAGCACGTCGGAGCTGTGCGGCACCAGCAAGGACAGCTGGAACCTGCTTGACAGAGGGGATAATGTGGGGAATGGGGGGCAGAAGGGAGACAGCTCGTGTCCTGCAGTGCTCTGGTGCGGGCAGAGCATCCTTTGCTAGGTGGGAATGCCTTAGGGTCGGGCAGGGTCCTCGCAGCCTTTTCTTGGCCACACTTCCCCAGAGGTACCTTGCTGGGGAGCTGGGGCCAGGGGGGCGCTGCCTGGGGATACCGTGGTCCAGGCAGCCCCTGTTGTAGGTGGGCTGCGGCGCTGCCACGGGCACCCTGCACTGCGGAGCAGGCATCCCTGGCGTGGGACAGCAGAGCAACAGGGACGGTGATTTTTGCAGAGACGGCATCAAAGAAACCTTACAGCAGGCTGTGAAGGGCCAGTGACAGAGCCCTGCAGATGCTGCTGAGACCACGGTGGCTCCTCTCGGCTATTGCTACCAAAGCAGCATCAGCAGCATGCCTGGCTTCGGTCTCTGGCCTGAGGATCAGGTGCTCCCTCTCCCTCACCAGTTCCCCAACCATCTGCTTCCCTCAAACCACGATCTCGCTGCCCCCTGAGACGTCTGGCTGGTGCCACGGGGACATGCCTGGTGGCTGTGCTCTCCCTGCTTTGCTGTCGGGGCACTGGCTGCATTGTCTCGCTGTGCGATGGCTTTTGGCTCCATTTTGGCGCCGCGGTCGTGATGGGTGGGTGCAGTGAAGAGCTGGTGGTGATGCCACGCAGCAGTGTTGCATCTTCCCGACTGCCTTTTCTCAGCAGGGTCTCAGATCTCCCCCTTTCTTGGAAGATTTCTGGGAGATGGGTGTCTCTTGTAACCTGCTATTTCATTGGGGTGTGAGTAATAACTTGCTGGTACAGTGACAAGTGGAAGAGATGAGGGACAGCTCAGAGAGCCTTTAGAAAGAAAGTGATGTTCTTCCCTGCAAATAGGCTTTAGGTGCAGAGCGACGCTGTGGGCTGCAGCGGCGGCTTGGTGAAGTTGGTAAATTGGAGTCCATGATTTTATACAAAGGTAATTACACGGTGTTTCAGGTGTTCTTAAAATGAAAAGCGTTTTATTACTGATTGCAGTGATTGATACCAAGGGCAGTCATAAAATCCTGTGACTTATTGATTAGAGCACTGAAGCGACTGCTCCGGAGAAGCAATCAAATTAGGGTTAATTTACTTCTGTAATAGAGCTGCTAGAGCTACATCGTTTTGAAATGGGCAGATTATACAGCGGGGAAGATCATATGTATGCCCTAAAACTCATTATTATCATCTTTTTAAGGCACTCATAATTTTGGGGAGGACATGGAAATAGTTTTTCGATTGTACATCTCCGTTTCCATTAAGATAAGCCTGTTGGCAGACACTGTGTAATTGTGCCCCTTCGCCACTTGCATCACGATGCAGATGGAGCTCTGGGGTGGTAACACTGGAGGCTGCTGCTGCTGCGAGAGCGCGTTTTGGTTTTAATTTGTGTCTATCTAATAACAAAACTGTCACATCGCAGCTCCTTTCCTCTGTAATCCCAGAATTTGGCGTCAGGTTTTCTGGCTGAAGCAAGCGAGGCTGTTAGTGACCGCGGGCGGTTGTGGCTGGGGAGGGCAGTGGCTGGGTTTTTGCCGTGTTTGCCTTGGAGCGGTGCAAGCAGCGCTGAGCAGGGCGTTATTTCGGTGCGTCTGGCTTTCTCGGCGGGGTTTGTGGCGGTCGCTGAGCCTTGCTGGCGGCAGAGACCGTGGGGACCTCCCCAAGGCCAGGGTGTGCGGCAGCTGCGCTCCTGTGCACGCGTGACCTTGCTCGGCTTGGGGAGAGCTGCCGGGAGCCTGGGTAAAGGCTGGGGACATCGCGGAGAGGGAGCTGCCCGGCTCCTGCCATTGTTTTCGGGACTGTCTCCACTCCTTTTGATGCCGGCTGGTCTCTGCGAAGCTCCCTGGGATGGGATAGAGCCGTATTGGGGGGGCAGCCCCCACACCCCCCCAGCCGCTCTCCACCTCCTCTCCCAGTCCGTCCACTGGTCCCAGCGGGCTCCAGGATCAGCCGCTCATTTTCGAGGATGTCAAACCATTAGATAGACGCAAAGCTAAGGCTAATGGATTATGTAGGCCTGAGCAAATGTAAATGAATAGAAAACCATTTAAAATTAATCTGGCATTACAATTCCTAATGGCCCCCTAGGTTTTTTTCCCTCCTACTGTTTTATGTTAGGGAGAACCGCTCACGTTGTGTTTGTTTATCGTCATCTCTTAAACAAAGAAGGATGTTGGTCTAAATACATTTGGAAAATAAACCACTGATACTAGGGAAATAAAGATGATCGTCGTATTAAAAAGTGCATCAAAATGGTACCTGTTGGCTTCTAGCTTTGGTGATGCCGAGTCCTTCGGCTTTCCTTCCTTTGCAAACTGGTTTTACTGGGGGAGCATCTTTAGCTCCTCAGGAGCACACCAGCGCTCCCTGTTCAGCTGGGGCAGTGCCGGGGTGTCCCGGGGTGCCGAGCGGGCGGTTTGGCTGGGGGTGCACTGCTGGGGTGAGCCCCCCGTGCTGTGGGTGCCACTAAGGTGAGGCAGAGCCCTGGGACGAGGGGTCCTGCTCCCAGTGGGGACTTCACCTGAGCAGGGGGCTCACTTGGAGTGACAGAAACGTCTGTCCGAGTTACTGTGCTGCTTCCCGCAGAGGAGGAATCTTCTGGGTTAAGCAAACCCCTCTCTGCCTCCAGCATCCTGGTTGCAGGCATCACTTTTGGAATTTCCAGCCATTGCTAGGTATCGGGGGGCTTAATTATTCCCTACCATGAGCCGCAGTGTGGCCAGGGCTGTGCCAAGCTGCAGGATGAGATCTTCCTCCTCGTCTTCCCCGGGGCTGGAAGTTCTCAGCAGATCCGTCTGCTTGGGGGCAGTGGTGGGGCTGGGTCTCTCCCTGCAGATCATCCCCGCCGGTGAGGGCAGGACAGGTCCTGCCTGCGCGGGCAGAGCAGCTGTCCGGGGCAGGTCGTGCATGATTTTCTAACTTCATATGTTAGGGTTTCAGGGAGAAGGGTCTCCTGGAAAAGAGCAGGTTTCTCGCTCAGAGGTGTGAATCCCACTTTTCTCGGTGCTACCGAAGAAGCTGCATTTTGCTTTAATTTTGGGAATGCAGCAGAAATCTAACAGGAATTAAAGCTGTGCAGCCAACAGTACTTCTGTCTCGTCGTAACACCTACCTAACGGGAGGAATGTCTTGCCAAAGCTGAGAAACCGAAGGGCCATGTGAGCCCACTTTGTGCCCCCTCCCCGATGACGGCTGGGCTCTGTGGGGCCACCCCAATGCTCACCGCCCAGCCGGTGCTCGCAGCCCCACGGTCTGTCCTGAGCTTTGCAGGGGTGGGCGAGTTAAGATTTTTGTACTAATTGGACCTGAAAGGAGAAGAACATAAACGAAAAAAAAAATTCAAGATGAGCCTTTTCTCCCTGGGAAGAGGTGCTAATGAGTTTCTTTGCATTACCAGGGGAGATGGTTTCTGCGTTAATCAGTGGGATGAAACTGTAAGGAAGCGCTTTGCTGGCAAAGTTCAGAGCAGGGCGGCTTGTCTTCGTTTTCTCCGAGGTGTGTAGCGGTATTGCTCCTCTCTTGCTGCCCCGAGGAGAGGGAGCAAACCAACATCCTCCTAGCCCAAAGCATGCCTAGGTGCTGCGGGAGGAGAAGGGAGCCAGCCCCGGTGCTTTGATGCAGCCTCGGGCTTCCCGAGCAGGCGGCTGGGCGCAGGGAATACTTCTTCTGAATCTGGGCTCTGGCGTCCACTGTTTTGCACCGATGTCCACAGGAGGGGTTTCTGCTGGTTGTTACCTTGTGGAGACCTGGAGCTTGCCCCCCAGCCACAGCGTCCTCGGGCATGGGCAAGCTGCCGGCGGCCGCGGTCTCTGCTCCAGCCTTGGCCGTGCCGCAGTTAATCTGCACGCTGGGACGGCTGCTGCGCGCTGTAAATAAAAGCTGTCACTTGTGACCCTGAGCTTTAAGGACTCTTGATTGCATTCAGCCCTGTGCTGCTCTGGGGGTGGAATCAGTGGTATATAATGCGGTTTTCTGCATAAGAGATTTGTTGCATCTCTGTTTATTTTTGTGGCGTGTGTGTGTGTCTGTGTGCACCTTCCATCGGCAAAACAGCAGCTGCTGGCTGCCTGCTGACTCCTTCAGCAAGCTTAACTTTGCAGGAGAGATGGAAAGCTTTGTTCCAGCCATGCAGGTTGTGCAAACTAACACTGGCCACGGTCTGGATTTGGCAAGTCTGGTCCTCTCCATGCGCTCAGAGGAGGGAGGTGTGGATGCCCTGAGCGTATGCTGGTCCCCAGTGGGCGCCTGCATCCCTGCCCTCGGGGTGATGCTCCAGCACAGCATTCACCGTGATGCCTCCCTTTGAAGGGCTGGTGCAACCTGGAGCCATCTGAAAGCCAAGGGCTGGCTTTTATCTCAGTGGCTGGCACTGAGCATTAGCAGGGCTAATTTTCTGATGGATCAATCTGGAAAAAGTGGGAGGGAGTGCTTAGGCCAGAAAAAAGAAACGGAAATAAATTAATTCCAGCATGTTTTTCTATACGAAATTAGTCCTGGACATTCAAGGGAAGGGACTCTGGGCATCAAGCAGGGTGTTTATCTCTTTTGTTCGCATGCTTTGCTGTGTAGCGTGGCAACGTGTGCGGGGTCAGGCAGGGGGGCTGCTACAGGCTGTGGTTGGGTGGGTTTAGGTTGGTCTCTGGGGCTGTGAGCTGGAGTACCGGAGGGGACTGTGTCCCAGCATCTCAGTGCTGCCTGGGTTGCCTGGGCCAAATGCCCCTCTGTGGGGCTGCCGTGCCAGCGGCAACGTGGATGTGACTGCTCTGGGCTGGGGGAGGCGAGGAAGGAGCCCTGTGCAGGCGCTGGTATGGCAGGACGGGCAGGGGGATGCCTGTGTGCCTGCCTTGGGTACGTGTTTCCAGCAGCTCTTTGTCTGAAATTGGCTTGTTCTGCATCTCCTGTTGCTGTATGAATTTTAATAGAAGCCAGTAGCCGATTTCATACTTTTGCATTTCTCGCTGTAAGGAAAGCTGGGCTAAATTTGCCCAGAGGAGCGTTCCTGTGATGCTTTCCACCCCTTCTGCCTGGTTTCGGGGGGGGAAGACGAGATGCTGGCACACATGCCATAAGGACTGGGTGCTGTAAGGACCAGGTGCTGCCCGAATCCGGCAGCAGGCGAGGCAAGTCCCGGAGAGCTCAGGCAGGGAGTGCAGGTGCTGTTAGCTGGAACATGCCTTGATTTTATCGATTTATGTCGTGTCTGACTCTTAGGACGACAGCTTCTCCGCAGCTGCTGCTGGTTCCTGTTCCCCACTCCCAGGATGGGCTCTCAGGGGGAGTAAATAGCCGTTTTTCCAGGGAAACTGAGCCCTGCTTTGCTTTCAACCGCTGCTCTCCTCCCTTGCAGAGGGACACAGCTTTGCAGTCAGCGAAGCCTGTCATTTGCATGCAGGGGCTCAGTTGCCAAGAGATGCTGCAAGCAGCGCCCATGGCGGGCTACACCCGCTTTCTCACATCTGCTAGTATTTTATTCATGTTTCTTTGGCTCTTGCATTTGAAAAATAATAAACCTCCTCGGTGTGCTCCAGTTTTGTAGCACACCAGTGAACTGCAAACACCCATGTGCTGGCCGTAATCCCAGTGGACAACAGACTCAATTCCTGCCTTGGGGACGGCAAAAAGAAATAAGGTGAATGTCTTCAAAGCAGAGAATTGCTTGAGTTGCTCTTGAAGTGAACGGCTGGACTAGCCTTGAGACCCAGAGCCTGGTTAAGAAAACTCTTAACCAGTTTGCAGGGTGGTGTGAAGGTGCCTGCCCCGCTCTTGGCATGCTGAAGGCTCTCCCGCTCTCCCACCCCCTCAGTGTCTGGGAAATACCACCCAGAATAGATTGGGTGTTTAAACTGGGTGTGAGATTTTTGCATCCATTTCAGCTGACAGCGAGAGTGCTGGGGATGTGCAGTTTCGTGGGAGATGCTCCTGGAAGGGCACCAGTGTCTCCCCAGGCTCCTGCAGCCCCGACATGGGTCCGTCCCAGTCCAGGATGGTTGAAATAAGAGGTGTAATTAGCTCAGGCGTGGAGGGCAGGAGGCCTCGGCTGCTTGGGAGCTGCAGAGTTAGGGCACGGGCATGGAAAAAATCCACTTGGGAGCTGCTGGTGGAAGGATGGAGATTGTAAAACCATTCACTGTCACCTGCTTCTGTATGTTCCTCTTTAGAGCTTACAGGAGCTCAAAACCCTGTCAGAGGACCAACACGGTGGAAACTCAGCTGAAAAATGCAATTCCTGCACATCCACAGCCTGTTCCAAGCCTATGTGGAAGGCGTGAGCCGAGTAGCTTCCCAGGGCCTATAGCAT
Organism: Burhinus bistriatus; assembly: GCA_013397275.1. Lineage (NCBI taxonomy): Eukaryota > Metazoa > Chordata > Aves > Charadriiformes > Burhinidae > Burhinus > Burhinus bistriatus. The sequence goes on along the minus strand of VYXH01007651.1, from coordinate 496,622 downwards.
CTGACCAGAATGGCTTAATTTCTTAATCCTTTAATTTCTTTTCCAGGCAAGTTGCACTGTGGCGCACGGTTGGAAAGTGACACCCGGGCACGTGTGTTGTGATTGCAGTGTCCCCTCCCTGAACCACTGGCATCCACCGTGGCTGGGCCATCGGCAGGCACAGTCCTGGCTCCGTGGGTGCACGGGGCTGGTGATGTGTGTCTCTTCTGTCCTCGGCATGGGGATGGCACCCTGCCATAGGGATGGCTGCCTGCACTCCTGCAGCCCTCTCGTGCCTTTCTCTCATTTCTGTTTTTCCTGAAGCAGCATTGGAAGGGAAGCACTGCTTTGTGTGTCCTAAAATTGTATGAGATTTTGGCGGTAGCTGGGTGGTCGTGCTTCAAAGTGCCCTGAGAGGGCCCTGGGGGGCGTTGGGTTTCGGTGCAGGGTGATGGACCCGCTCATGCGAGCATTCTCGCCGCAGCACCGATCTCCTGTGGGGATTGTGGGCATGGTGGAGATGCCACTGGGGACCGCTCTGCCCACGAGCAGCAAGCGGATGCATTTTCCCGTGTCCTCGGGGGTGTGGGTCAGTGCCCTGCTCCCTGCTGTTCTCCAGCTTAGCAGGCTCCCTGTGAAGGAGCAGGGTGAGGAGGAGGTCGGTGCTGGAGGAAGGCTGTGGGCACACCGATGTGGTGTGTCTGCACCTCTCGGGATGGTGCCCGGTGAGAAATTGGCCCTGGGGAGGCCAACTCGGGTGCTGGAGCATCAGCTGCCCCGGTGCAGAGCCAGGCGTTACTCTGGGTCTGCTTGTGGTGCTGGGGGCCTGCGAGGGAGCATTTTATAGCCAATAAAACATTTAAATGGGTCTAGAGTAAGTCTAAATGGTTTGAATATTTAATGGAATACATTTGGCTTAATTTCACTTTCATCTTTTCTTGGTGATAAAATATTGAATTCAACTGTGCAGAATTGGGTTTTTCTTTGAAAGCAGAGGGGAGGTGGCTGAGCTGGCAGGGATGGGTGGGCTTTGGGGTGCCTCTGCCCTCCACTGCCACCCCCCTGATGGGGACATTTAGGGGCATCCCTGCCCTGTGGCTCTTGCCTTGCTCAGCCCCCATGAGCCCTCGCTGCCTCTCTGCTGAGCTGCTGACTCATTTTGTTAGCACCGATTAATTATTTGCCCCCAGCTGGCTTCAAGCGTATTCCTGGTGAGGATGCCAGTGATATCGGTGTGCAGCCGGGAAAGGGTGAGGTGCCGGTTCAGGGTTTGGCAGTGCTGGGGAGGGCTGCAGCAGGACATCGCTGCCTTTCCCGAGGAGCCGGTGCGGGGGGAGCTGCCTCCGGCTGAGCGCGCCGGGTGCTGACTGTGCATTGTCCTTCCCTGAAAACCACCTGCCCCTTCGTCCTCTTCCCAAAGAGCCGCTTTCCTCTTCAGGTCTGCAAAGGATGGAGAGACCTGAGGCATGGAGATAGGGGTGAGGTCGGTCCCATTGATGGGGCTTTCGCTGGGCCCTGCGAGGGTAATGCTGAGCATCAGCGCCGCAGATTGGAAGGGCAGTGATTGGCCACTCCAAAACCTGGAACAGCGAATGCTGGCAGGTCGTCCTCCTTAGAGGGGAGAGGAAAGAAAAAAAAAATGGAAAACCAATCCTATCCAAGTGAATCGGAGATGTGTTTACAGGGCAAGGAGCTGCAGCGTGGTGTGTGTCTGAGCGGTTGTCCACTCGTCCTTGGCTGACAATGGAGGGAGTCGCTGGTTCCTATGGCAATGGGGAATTTAGGGATCGAGGGCTTGTTTACCCGCAGAGCCTTTGGAAGCAAAATGTTGTGTTGGTGGTGTTGTTCTGGCTGCAGGTGAGGGATGCAGCGAGCAGGTGGCTGCTGGTGGGTAGCCCCGAGGAGGAGGAGGAGGGCAGCTGAGGAAGCACGGGTAGCTGTGGGATTCCTCTGTGAGGCAATGTTGGTGGCATCATGAGGATATCCCTGCCCTGGAGCATGGGACTGGCTGAGCCATGGAGCTGCTGAGCACCGTGCTGTGCCGTGCCATCATGTGCTGATGGCTGGGCAGAGCCGGGGCGATGCTCGCCTTGGTCGTGCCTGTCTCGCTCCTGGCCCTTCTCACAGCCCAGCAAGAAGGGGAGTGAAGCCGTCGTGCTGCTGGCTCCATCCGAGAGTGATGGAGCTGCCCCTGCTCCCCCAGCAAGGGATCTCCAGCAGTGGTGTAACTCGTACAGCTTTGTTTGTCTAACAGGGGCATACAGCTTTTTTTAATCCTGGCTAAGCACCGAGTCATTGCCCTGAAGGATTGCAGAACCTCTCAAAAGCAACAGCAAATATTTCATCTTTATGCCTGCATTGGAAAAAATATTTCTCCCCGATCATAACTAATATGTGTTGGGAGCTTGTGCTGTAAAGGGTGATGCCCATTGCCCTGGTCCGTGGCTGTCCCAGGGTGAGGAGAAGCCCGATGGGGGTCCGGGGGTCTCAGTGATGCTTCAGGGCTTCAGCCTGGGGAGATGTTTGTGTTGCAGACGTGGTGTGTCTGAGGTCGATGCTGCCCACAGGCAGCTCAGCAGACAGGAAAGGTCGTCTTCTAGAGGTTGTAAGATCGGCAGCGCATCACTGAGGATGCAGCTGGTCCTGTTGAGAACATCTGGGACAGGTTTTGTTTCATTTTGTGTGGGTTTTTTAATATGTAACTCATTGAAAGGAGGGGAGTGGCGGGGAGCCGTGCCCAGCTGCATCAATGCAGCTGAACCTGCCTGGGTCGGATGCCACCAAGCCGTCCACTTGCAGCAAGCCGGGACCTTGTCAGCCCTCGTTCAATCTGCCCGTGTCTGAGGATGTTTTCCTCCTTCCTGCCAAGCCGCGATGTTCCTGGGCCCAAGTGACACGCTGGGGAAACGGAGGCTTTGGCTTTTCCAGCTCTGCTTGCGCGGGCGTCACCACGGCAACGGCGCGGCTGCCCCCCCCCGCCGGCGAACGCCTCGTCCGACGCACACCATTTTATGGCATTAATGCGGTTATTAGCAAAGTGCCGCCAAGCCGCCGCCGTTTGCAATACGGACCTGCAGTGCGATGGGTGCCAGGCACGGGGAGAGGGGGGGGCAGCAGAGGAGGAGCGGGGGGTCCTGTCCCAGCACCGATGATGCTGCTCCTCATTACAGATAATGAGATGGGACCAACCTTGGCTCCTGGTACCGTTCCCACTAGGGACAGCCGTTGGCATTGGCACTCCTGTGCCCGTTGCTCTCAACCTTGAAACAACTCCCTGTTAATGAATTATTTTTTTTTTTCCCCCAAAGCCAAGCGCAGGAGGCTACTGGAGGTGTCCAGGGAGCCCCAGCCCTCCCAGGGAGCGCAGACCCTGCAGGCCAGGACCTTGCCCATCCGCTTGGTTGGCAATGCTGAATTTGGTCAGAATTGTTGGAGTTTGCTTCCCCCGTGCCACTCGACGGCAGCAGGTCCCCACCAGTGCCTCCGTGCCTCGCTGCTTCCTCTGAGCCGATGACTAAGAAAAACCACAACTGCGTGGCTGGATGAATAATTCAGCCCAGCCTCGTTGCTGGGGAGTTCGTAGCGAAGACCCTGTCTGAGGACCTCCTTGTCGGAGAGGGCTGGTCCCTGGGTGAGCATCCATCTTGCAACAGGGATTCGGTGCCCTGGGCGGTGCAGGGTCAGTCCAGTCCCTTTTCTGGGAGCGCAGGGAGCTCTTCCCACCGCTTGTGCAGCCAGATGGCTGGGCTTTAATTTGTTGGATTTTCTTCCCCAGTGTTAAGCACACTCAGCTCTCAGGGGCTGCAGGGAAGCAGCCTTTTTTCCAGGGTCGTGGCTACAGGAGGATGGCACGGTTTGCCAGGCGCTTGCCATCCCGCCCCACCGGCTGCAAAGCCACCGTGGGCTCACCGCTTTCGGCATCACCCCGTTTGCTGCACGCCTCGGCGGAAACACCGGAGGATCGTCGCTACTCTCAGCGTCAATTTTTAGAGCTCGGTGCGGGTTTTGGCAGCGGTGCCAGTCAACCCACGCAGCCCTGAGCAGCGCCAGCCTCGGGGAAGGACTGGCAGCTCTGCTGGGCTGGCAAGGACGTGGCTTTCCGGGGGTGAGCCTGCCATACTGTGCCATGCCATGCCATGGCATGCCATGCACCTCCCCCAGAGCACCATGGCAGGACTGGCTCCTCCAGGCTGGGCAGGGCTGGGAAGAGACCCTGGTGCTGTGACGGCCGTGCCACACTGCCCCAGGCAGCTGTCACTGGTTGCATTTATTTTCTGCTGTAACACATGCACTTGGGTGTTTCTGTAGGAGCTGAGAAGCTGTGGGGAGCTGTGTGGTCATGGTGCGGGTCGGCGCATGGAGGGAGTGGGGTTGGAGCTGTGAAGCATCTCAGACTGTTATGCCACGGGTGTGGGCTTCCTCGGGCTCCTGTGAGTCAGTGCTCTCTGAAGGAAAAGCGTTCTCAGGAGATCACGCATCACAGGTTTCACATGAGTGGGCTTTTCTTTTTCCTCTAAGTGCCGAGGCACGCGCGGCCTGAAGCCAACCCCGAGCAGCTGGAATGGCGCTGGGTCCTGAGCCCCGTGGGCACACTCTCCTCCCGCTCAGGGAGCCCGGCCAGAGGGAACACCAGCTCCTTCCCTAGATTTGCCACCGTTCGCTGATGTTGCTTAGGGAAGTGTGATGGGACCAGAGCCGGGCTGTGAACTGCTTCCTGGTGAATCGTGCTGCACTGTGTTTGGGAGAAGGGCTGGCTGCGGGGCATGCCTGTGGTGCGTTGCCATGGGGCATCCCTGCAGTGCGTTGCCGTGGGACATTGCTGTGATGCAGGCACAGCAGCCCTGCAGCAGACAGCGGTGGCAGAACTGGGGGAGCCAGAGCCATAAGAGAGGTGACCCCACCTGTCTCTGCCTGAGACCAGAGGTCTGTGTTGTGTGGAGGGGGAATAAAAGAAGGAGGCTGTCCTCCCTCCCTGTGCCCGCTGTCACTGCAGTAGGTGAGTGGTGCTGGGCTGAACGGCAGCGCACACCGGGGTGCTCATTGCTGCTGCCTCTCCTGAGGCTTTGCTGATCCGAGAGAGCTGCAGGGATGGAAACACCTGAAATATGCCAACACGGCGGCGCTGGAGCATGATCTGCTGTGGGGGATGAGCGCTCCCAGGTCTGAGCATTGTGCCTGCCGCTCTGCTGCAGTGGCTTTCCCAAGTGCTTTGCTGGGAAGGGACCAGCTCCTGCAGCATCGCACTGCTCCAGGATGCAGGACGTGCGCAAAAATCAAGGAGCAGTGTTAGCCGTGGTTGTGTGTGCTGTGGTGCTGGCACACCTCTGAGAGTGGCACCGAGAGCACTTATTTCGTTAGTGTCGAGGAGCTGAACTTGGAGAGACGTGTCTTGCTGCGATGGCTGTGCCCCATTGCGTTGGGGTGACTCGCAGCTTGGCAGGGTGGCTCCCTGCAGGGCTGGGGCTCGGCGAGTGGGATTGCAGTTCAGCCCAAACTTTCTTAAATACATTAACGTGCTGCACTTATAAATGTGCATGAATTAGTGCGAGAAGTGCTTGACAATGCCTAAAATAACTTTGTTCCCAAGCAAGCATTAATGCACGACAGATGTGCTTTTCCCTCTTGAATAATACACACCTGAGGTCAAATTGCTCCCAAAAAAGCTCGGCACACTGGCAGTGCCGCAGGGCCTGGCATTGCCAGAGAGCAGCGGGGAGCGGTGCAGCTTCAGGGGGTGATTGATTCCCTGGGGGATCATCCCCACAATTTGGTGCAGAGGTGGAAATCCTCTCCCGGGGACCCTGGCCGCGCCAGCCTGAGTTCTTGGCTGCAGTCGGGCTTTCCAAAGGATGTCCCTGGTGCAACAAAAAAAATCAAGGCAACTGCGTGTGGGTTTGGATTCAGTTTTATTTGCCAAAAGGTTTGCAAGTGCCTGTGTCTTGCAGTAGCGCTTGGCTGTCTGGGAGCACAGTCTGCCCTGCATTCCCAGCCCCGAGCCTTGCTGTGCCACCTGCACCTCCTGGTGCACACCAGTGGCCAGGCAGGACCGCAGCGGTGTTGCCACCCATGGCAAAACGGAGGAGGTGAGACCTCAGAAAATTCTCACCCAGAGTTTGGAAAGCAAATGTGGGTCCTGCCCTGCGGGGAGGGGGCTGGGGCTCATCGCGCTTTAACTCCCCCCCCCACCCCGCTTCTGCCACTGCAGCCCCCCGTGCATGGGAGCTGCTGCACCACCGCGGAAATGGGCTGGGGCGTCAGTGAGCACCGAGACCTGGTATGTGCCATTCCCAGGGTCTTAATGGACTTGTATGGATTTCAGAAAATCTCATTAGAGTTGTTCAGTCACTCTATTTTCCTTGAATCCTTTGAAGGATTCAGCTGGATTCAGGCTTGCTGCTCAGCAAGAGCATGGCTTTCGAGAGTTGTCAGCCTTAGCTGCAGGTGAAGGATGTGTGTGTATGTGTGCGTATGTGATAAAAAGCTACAAATTCATTTGTCAGGTCTTCAGGGATTGTATTTTTTTTTTTTTAGGGTGCTATTTAATAATGCTGTTTGCAATGCCGTCTGCAGAAGATGCTGTATTACTGCCAGATGCTGCTGGGATGTGTGCTGCTGGATATTCAGACTTGACTTTTTTTTTTAATTGGATTGCAAAGTCTTCTCTGAAACTTTGGGTGTGTTTCCATCCCTTTAGATGCCAGCCCACCGATACAAAGAAGCCTGGCTGCGCCTCTGGCTGCAGTTGCAGGTACAGCTAATTGCACACACTGTGCTGCGCAGGAGAATTTTGGTGGCTGGAGCCACAGAGCCTTTCTCAGCAGCATCTTCCTCCAGGTAAAGCGACCTCACTGCCTTCAGGAAAGCTATGTTTTATAGCCGGGATCGTACTGAGGGCAGATGAGGCTGCCCAGCAGGCTAGTTTCGTAGCTCAGATTATAATATATAATCATAACCAAATTGTGATATTCTTCAGACTGGGATAGGCAGAATGGAAAATGTTTGGACCAAGCGTAACACCAGCAAAAATTAATCTTTCCTAATTTCTCTGCCGTGCCCAAGGGCTGTTCAGGTGTGCGGGGGCGGGGAGCTGGAGGAGGGACAGGTTTGCAAACCCAGAGCCAAGAGTCCCCTCGCTGGGTGTTTCCCGGTGGCTTTCTCTTCCATAAACCCCACCGTTGCCTGGCTGCTCTGGGGGCAAATCCATTAAACTCCTCCTGAGCTGGGACGGGTTTTGTGCTGGAAATGAGACAGCTGCTGCAGGACTTCGATGTGGTTCCCAGCACCCTGAGCCCAGACACAGCTGGGCTGAGACAAAATCGCGTCCCCTCTGTGTCTGGGGTAGCTCTCCCGCAGGGATCACCCTATTTATCATCCTTGGAGGCGGTGGCAGATGGAGCGTATGGGGCCGGGATGCGCAGTGCGGGGCTGGCTGCGGTCACGGGGGCTTTGACAAGGGTGAAGCATAGGGTGCAAACCCGTGAGGTCAGGGAGCAGCGAGGCTCCTCGGCTTGTCCCGCGGCTCCTGCTGCTCCAGTGCCCCATGGGCTGCTGTGATGGGAGCGCGGGGTACAGCAGCACTACTGACACGGGGACTGGCTTCTTTGACATAAAAACTGATGCAAGGTTTTATTTCCTCCCTGGAGTAAACAGTTCCCTGTATAACAGTAATTGATGACCCATTTTTCATTCTTGTGGCATTGACAGCTGCTATGTTTGCTGTAAATGAGAAATGATACCCCAATAAATGCTCTGTAGAGATTCCTGTTCTGCTTTGCAGCGCAGTATGTCCTTGATGAAGAAAATGAAGATAAATATGTTGAGTGCCACGATACTTATTCTCAGTATTGGCACAGATCTGCGTGAGCCATCTCTGCCCCCTTTGTTTCCAAGGCTGCCTGGTTTAGAAGTAAGCACGGGTATTTTTAAAAATATCTCTTCTATTATAAAGTAGGAAAAAAAAAGAGACGGAAGGGGTGAGTAATGCAGCCCAGGGTGGTGGTGGAGCTACCACAGACTGTCCCTGAGTGGGGAGAAGGGATGTGGCCATGGGCTCCATCTGCTCCCGAGACCTGACCGCGTGCTGGGAGCTGCAGGGATGGGCTGCTGCCTTCCTGCTGACTTCTACTTTTTGGTGGCTCTGGTCTCCGGGGTGGCTGTAGCAGATCCTGTCCTGTGGCTTTTTAAGGGTGGAAAACCCAGTTTCCCTGGCTGCCCGTGGGGCTGGGGTGCAGGCTTGCTTTGACGTGACAGGGACATCTGAAAGCCTTGCATGGCCACGTCTCCCACCTGTTGGGATGAGGCTGAGCAGCCCTGTCGGGCTTAAAAGCATCAATAGTCTGAGTTTTGTCTGCCTGCACCTCCTTCAAGGAACTGTCCCCTTGATTATTGCCAGGGCACTGACTTGCTGGTTGGATGGAGCAGCCGGGCCGGGGAGGGAAAACGTCACTGACCGGGTACTGCTCCACCAGCGCCAGGAGCCGGGTGGCTGCGGGACACGGCTGCCGCGGGTGATGCCGAGAAGCAGAGCATGACTTTCTTTTAAAATATATGATCCTAATCAGATCCTCTTACCCCTAATCTGTCCCTAAGACAGGATTCTCTACTTCTTGCCAGAAAAACCTTTTATGTGCAGATGGATGTGAATAGAAGATGATAAGTCACTAATTCTTCAGTGTGTCTGCTCTAACAAGAGCCTTGACTCTTTATCTCCTGCAGGGCTGGCAGCCAGGGAGATGTTAATTGTGCTTTAATGTAGCGTACATGGCTCTTGACAAAGACTAGTGCTGCAGACATCCCTGGGGCATGTGCGGGGAAGGGGCTGTGCTGCCCGTGGAGGGTGAGGGGCTCTGCAGGGCACGCAGAGGGTCTGTGCCCACCTGGAGACCATGGGTTGGGGTGATTTATATAGGGCAGGACTTGCGGCTTCTCCCATCTCTCCCACAGCGTGCGGGGCAGGTTGTGTCCTGGCCAGGACCTGATGTGCAGGGGGAGAGGGGACACATTGGGGTGACCTTTCAAAGGAGGCAGTGAGAGGCGAGGGGATGCGGGGCCGGCTCTGCAGCAGAGCAGATCAAGAAACGCCATCTGCTGCAAGGTGCCGTGTTAGTCTGCTTTTCACGGGGTCTGCTGTTGAACTGAGCAGCGAGCATTGACACGTTATCATTTCTGAAAGGATCTTGGCACCAGGGATCAGTGGTTGGCTCTGGAGCATCCCTGCTGCAGGCAGGAGTGGGTAAGTCCTGGGGAAAAAAAAAAACGAAGGCAGAAGTTTCTATTTTTAGTTGCAGAGTGCAAATGCACAGTGCTGCCGAGGAAATTAATCACCTGCCCTGGAAGATGAATGGTCGGGTTTTCTCTCCGAGCAGAAGATTTATGGGATGAGGTGGAGGGAACCGTGATGGGGTGTGCTGGCTGCCTGGGTCTCCCCGGGCCTCTGCCGGGACACGTGCTGGTTCTGCTTGGGCATGTCACCGGTGGTGGCACAGCAGAGCCGTGATCGTTGCTGCTCCATAGCTGAGGAGCAGGAGGATCGTCGCAGATGTTTCCTAGTGGCCAGGCTGTCCTCCAGCAGGACTCAGGAGGGGAGACTGGAGAGGGACTGCGTCTGGCTGCGGCTCAGCCCTGGTACCCCCTGCACCCAGCCTGTGTCCCTGCCCAACTCTCCCAGCGGGTTTCCACAGGCTCCAGCGCAGCATCAGGCTCTTCCCTTTCCTCTCTTGTAGGGAATGTGCTTCTGAAAGGTTTTTTTCCTAAGCTGGGGGTGATGGGCTGGCTGCGTTCTCCGTTGAGGCACCGTGTGGCTGGGCTGGGCGGCGTGGCCGGGAAGGAACGCCTGTGCTGCCCCATGATGGGCAGAGCAGCCCCACCATGATGTGCTTTGAAAGCTTGTGTGAAGTCGAGATAAGAGCTCAGCGCTGCCCTGATTGCTCTGGTGTCTGCTCATGGCTGCTGAAACTTAAATATTTGTTCCTGGTTACCGTTTATCTCGCTGAACAGATCTTGATTCCAGAAGTGCAATATCAGCCTCCTGCTCTCTTCCCTTTTGTTACCCCTAACAGAAATAATGGGAGGTTTTAAAACCAGCTGCTGCCAGCTCAGTTTCTCCAACAAAAGCTCTGGGTGGATTTTTCCTGGGGGATCGGGTCCATTGCACCAGTCTCAGGCGCAGCTGCACTCGGGGCTCCTGCCCACGGCTCCCCCGTGGCATCGTGCCGGGCTGCTGGGCACAGCCACTCTCCCGGCTGCTGAACCCCACGGTGGGGGGATGGCAGAGCCAAAACCTGCCGGGTGCTCACTCACCGCGGAGGCCCTGGGCTCACGCTGAACTGCTGTTGAGCTCCCTGTGCTGTGCCAGGGTTGTGCACAGGCTGTGAATAATGCAGAGCTGGAGCGTCGGAAAAGCTCCAGCACCTCACCCGGAATCTGCTTGGATGGTCCCTACCCTGAGCCAGACCCTGTTGCCGTGTCCCAGCCTCCTGGCACTCTCTGTTTGGGCACCCCCTGTTTGGGAACCCTGTGTTGGCCGGTTTGGGTTGGTTTGTTTGTTTTTTTTTCTCAAATGAAAATGAAATTTTCTCATTTTCAGTCTCAAAAATCACGCAATTTGGCTGCATTAATTTTGAGGGACCAAGGCTTTAGAGAACTGCTTGTACTGAGGGAGCAGACAGGGGGCTGCTTTTCAAGCCCTGTCCTTGGCAAAGGTCTGGGCTGTCCCCGAGCCAGGCTGCTGTGGCTGGAGAAGATGCTGAGCTGCCAGGACCAGCTTGCTGGCAGCGGCACACGCGTGTGTGGGAAAACTTCAGGATTTTAATGAGCAAATTTAATCCAGTGTCCTGCTGTTTTGGGCAAACTTCCATATTGATCCTTAATCTATTTTTGCACTCGCTTCTGGAGGTAGTGTTTATTTGTCTGTCTGCTACAGCCCTATCACAACTGCATCCCAGCTCCTCCCAGCACGGGAGCGTTTGTGCTTGTGGAGGTGGGGACTCCCCAGGCTTTGCCGAGTGGGAATTTGGATCCGGGTTCTGCCTTGGCACAGGGCTGGGGTCCCCCAGCATCACTTCAGCCAGCTCGTCCCTGCTGTGCTGCTGTTTTCCTCCTAGCTTCCTATAAATAAAAGATTCTCCAGTCTACCACCCGCTTCCGACATGCTCCCAAGTGGCAATGGGGACCTCGCAACACCCCCGGCCGGCGTGTGACGCCGCAGCCCTAATGAAGTTTGCTGGGTGGCTGTGCTGTCAGTCCTGCATCCCGCAGTAGAGCCGTTACTGCCGCTAATTAACTCAGCCAGTGCTCCAGCCGCCTTCGGTCAGGTTTGATGTATATTCGCTAATGCAATTTTTTCCCCTTTTCGCAGGAACTCGCCCCTGGTCAGCTGCGGGGGCTGCCTCCAAAGTGCACTAATGACATCTGGGTTTTTTTTTTTTATTCTTCCATCGTAAAAGCGGAGAGGGGGATGGCTCAGGGCCAGACCCCAGCTGGCTCTGGGGACGAGCCCACCGCAGCAGAGGCGCTGGTGCAGCCATGGCCCCTGGCAGCAGGGACGGGGACGGGTGCCCTCAGTCCCTGCCAGGACCCCGTAGCCCCCAGGTTTCTCTCCTCTCCCCCTCTCCAGGCGACGGTTTGGGGAGGAGTGGGGCTGTGGGCTGGACACACTGGGGTCCCTCAACCTGTCCCCAAATGCTGCTCATCCCCTTTCATCCCTTTGGGGCCGTGCATGCTGGGCTGCCGCCATGCCTGGGAAGTGCCGTGCCTCACAGTGCCCACCACACAGGGGGATGCTCCGGCGGGTGGGTGGGTGTTGGTGGGTGCTCCTGGGCAGCATCGCTTGAGCCAGCACCCGTCGGAGGCACCAGGGAGCCAGGGTGAGGGTTCCCCTTGGTGGAGCCCGAGTGGTGTCAGTGAGCAGCTTTCTGTTTGTCAGATTAATTGTGAACCGAGTTAATCCATGTATCTGATTTAATTTTTAAGGCTTTAATTAATGAGCTAATGCGTGGAAAAGCTGGGGAGCAGCTGAGTTGTTGTGCGATTGCTGACCCTGGGTTACGCTGCAGCCTTCACCGGCATGGGCTCTGGTGCCTGTGGACAGGCTGGGATGTGCCGGTCATTCCCGGTGTGGTTCACCAGCACCATGGGGACCCTGGGGAGCAGCATCACCCAAACCGCAGCCACTGACAAGCTGACCCGAGAGCAGCATGGGGGCACCTTGGTTTGGGTGGGAGCATCGTCCATCACAGGGTGCATGTTTCAGGGAGCAGCAGAGTTTCACCCTGTCTCGGGCACCTTCTCTTCCCTCCTCTGTGCCTCCGATGGCCGCTCTCGTGCTGCAGTTGCTGGGGTGGGATTGCGCCGAGGTTGCAGCCAGCGGGGCCGTTGGTGTGTTGATAATTCTGCTTTTAATTGAGGACCATCTGCACTTGGTAATTTAGTTTTTTCCTGCATCTGCAAAGTTCCAATTTTGTTTATCTGATGTCCTGAGGATTATTTAACTTACGAGCATCATGTTCCTCCAACAAAGGCACTCCAGGCATTCCACTGCTGCCCCTGCTAGGAAATATTTTAGTAACATTGTCAAAGCCCCAGGAAAAAGGACACATAAAAACTGAAATTGCAAAGGGCGGCAACAGAGCTGAGTTGCGGGGAGGGCTTTCCTGCCCGCTTTTGGGTAGCGGGTGGCCTGCTGTGAGTATTACCTCTGTTATATTAAACTGTGCAAGATTAAGAACAAGCCCTGAACAACACAACCCCTCTCATTGTGATCAGGCCTGGCAGCGCTGTTTCGGTGCATTGACGCACGTTGGCTTTTGTCTTTGGATGCTTATTAGTCGTTAAACCCCCCAGCTGTGCCTTTGAAGGGCTGTGAGTGTGGAATTGAACTGCAGCTCCTTAAAAAAGTAATAATAATAATAACTGAAAGCCGGAAAGTCTATTAGCTGTGGTATGGGGGAAGACTCGGGCATCTGGTTCACATGGCACCGACGAGAGCCGTTGTATTGCTGGCGGCAGCCTCTGCCTTTTCCCACCCGGCTCTTCCCACCTTCTGCTCACCTTCTTCACCCGCATTTTGCAGCCACACTGTGCTCAGGGGCAGGCAGGGATGCAGGCAAAAGCCGCTGCTCTGGATGGCTCCCGCTGTGTCTCCTGCCTACAGGAGCATCTCTGCCACTACTTGCCCTGAAACGCCGCTCGGTTCCACACCGAAACCCCGGGGAATCCATTTTTTTTCCCCAGCCCAATCCAGCAGCACCTGGGTCCACGTGCAGACTTTAATTAGGTTTAAGCATTTCCCCCCCTAAAATGTAGGTCAGTTGTAATTAGTGTGAATCCTGCTGCTGCCAGCTCTGCTTTTAATTAAGCTCCTGAAGTGGAGGTGGATGCATGAGGTGCAGCACCGGAGCTTCAGCTTTTTCAGCTGCTCACCAGATGCTTCACCATTGCTTTGCCTCGACTGGTCCATGCTCAGGGCCAGGGCCATGTTCTCCCTTCCCTTCCACCTGTGGTGGCTGCTCACTCCTGGAGTATGGCCACGCCGGGGACATGGCCGCATCCCTGGGCACAACCAGCCCTTGGCACATGCTCTCCTCCAAGCTGGAGGTGCTGGTGCAGCCATTGGGTAAGGGCACTTGTTTGGTGTGGTTTTTAATGTGAAGCTCCTGGTGTCGTCGTCCACTGTCATCATCCATCACACCAAGCATCCTCATCCCCTGCGAGGCCTGCTGGTGCTTGTGCCAAGATCCGGAGCAGCTGAACGCTCCAGAGCCAACAGGGAAAAGCAGTGTTTTCCTTCCTCTCCAGCTCCTGGCATGGTCCCTGGCGTGGTCCCCGGCAGGTGGCATTGGCAGCTGGTTGTCATTGACTGGGGACAGTGTTTGGATGAGCATCGCGCTAGTGCGGAGCCCGAGGCTTCCAGCCCCTGTGCCTTGCGGGATGTGCTAGCGCCTCCAGTGCAGCACCGGGACCTGCAGTAGGACCTGGGATTTTGGAGGGCAAGTTGAGCTTAGAAATCAGATCTTCTGCAGAAAGTAAATCCGCCCCATCTCACCTGCAAAACGGGTGCCCGGCAGCACGCTTCTCTGCTGGGATGCCGGTGAAGGCACAGCTCCTCCACTTGGATTTTCTCAGTGCCATTTGCCATGGTGTGTTTCCACCCCAGGGATGGCTGGCCTGGTGTGGCCACGCTTGCCCAGAAGCCAGCATATGGGGGGCCAGGGAGCACCTCACAGGAGCGGGGACCCTCGGTTTTAAGCACTTCAAGCCTTCAGTGTCCCCTGCTTTGGATCCTGGGGAAAGCCTTGGCTCCATGTGCAAGGCACAGCAGCCGGTCCCGAGCCCCCAGCCAGCTCTGGGAGCCCTTTTTGGCTCCTCCACCCTGCATCCTGGCTGCCTATTTTTACCGCTCTGGAATTGTGAATCACTCCGCTCCCTCGTCTCGGTTGCTGCCTTTGAAGGTATTTATAAACCACGATCGTCTCCCCTGTGCCTGCTTTAACAGACTGTGTAAATTTAGTGCTCTGCCTCACTCCTGCCCTCTCCTCCTCGCCCGTATCCTCGCTGTTCAGCGAGCATAGATGTGCAGGAGCCAAGATGCTCCCTCTGTGCTGACTAAAAACATAAAACAGCAATGAAAAGCCTCACAAGCACCGTCCTGGGGGGTGATGGCAGGTGCTGGCATCCCGAGATGCCTGGTACTTGGTGCTGAGTGGTGTGGGATGTACGGGGATGGCTCTCGGCACACATGTGCCATGGTTTGCCTGGGAGGGTATTTGCCTGGGATTTAAATCGGTCATCACCGGAGAGTGAATGGCTGCCCTGTCCCGCCGGGTGCACTGGTCCCTGGCACTGTTCTCATCACGTCCTACTCATTACTGTGCTGATTTCTGTGGATCGAGCAGGCAAATTAATCTCTTCTCTGCTCCTTCCCCTGGGACTGCTCAACAGTTAGGACTGGGTTTGATTAAAGCTCAGAGAGCCTGGTGCAGCTTGCCGGGCCAGTGGTCGCTCTGGGACTTGGTCAGGATCTGTCCCCTGCCCTCGCTGGCCGGCACAGCTGCCTGGAGGGGCACTGATGGGCTCCCCTCGCAGCCCCGCACTGCTCCCAGCTCTGCCGGGGGCTGCTGCAGGCAGTCACAAAAAGTATCCTGTTGGCTTTGGGGAAAACCCCGCAGGGCAGCGCGGAGGGGCACTGCCCCCTCTCCTCCTCCTTCCCACCTTTGCTGCTAAAAACAAGCAAAACAGGGAAAAAAAACCCAAACAAACAAGCCCAAACCTGAGAGAAACCAGTGCTCGCTGAGAGAAAAATGGGTACAAACAGCAGGAAGAGGAGTTATTTTTAAGTTGCTAACTGAATGTGGAGTAGTTGGCTGTGTTTTTTGAAGGCCATTAAGATGGGATGCTGGCACTCATTAATTTATTGCCAGAGGTCTTCTAGCCCGAGCCGCCCGCTGCACTAAATCAGCCTTGCAGACGCGAGGGTTTAAGTATCCAAATAGATGGAGCTTGCAGCAGACGCAGGGAGTGATCTTCTGGCTGGGCCGCAGCACAAATGGCCCCAGCAGGCACTGGGACCAATGTGTGCAAGTTTAAAAAGCGGGGAGAGGAGATCAGCCCGAGGGTTCGGGGGGAAACGCCACCCAGGATGAGGGGCCGGGGTGTGCGTGACTCCCCAGGGTCATCTGCGTCCTGCAGGCGCGCTCGTCCCTCACCACCCTTTCTCTTCTCTTTCAGAATAAGGTGCTGACGGTGGACGGGGTGAAGGTGAAGCTGCAGGTACGTCCCCGTGGCCCTGGTAGCAGCTCCCTCGTCCCCCCACCTCCAGGTGTTTGAGGCTGGGCAAAGCCCCTCAGCAGAGAAGCACCCTGGAAGTTGGTCCCCCATCTCCATCCTTTGCTGTCATGTCTCCTGCCCTGGGAGAGCCTTACGAGCCTTTTTGGCTGCTCTGTCCCCTGGGCAGGAGCCTGCTTGAGGCTGGGGGCTGTTCTGGCTGTGGTGACCCCCGTCCCAGCCCACCTGCCTTCTTGCTGCTTGGTGACTGTGGCCAGAGCTGGTGAGACCACGGCAGCACCTGCAGAGTTTGTCAGGCACTTCCAGGTGGCTCCTGGTTTGGGAGAGCTGGAGGATGGTGGGAAGGTGGCTCCTGGTTTGGGAGAGCTTGGAGGATAGTGGGAGGGATGGAGATCCTCCAAAGGGATCCACGTCCCCTGGCTCAGCCTTCATCCAGCCCGTGGGACACACAGGCGGTTTCGTGTCCCCTCACAGCCAGAGCCGCTCCAGCCCCCCGAGACCCGACCGTTTCTCTGACCCCTTTGCCAGGAGCTCAATAACAACATTAGCGCTGATCTTCCCCCGACAGCAGCGTGGCACTCTGCAAATGTATTGCTGCATTAAAAACTGATAAATTAAATTAGCGAGTCCCCACGCATCCATCTGCTGGATGGATTTTCCAATTAAGGGACATGTCAGGAGCCCTTTGCCATGCACCATCATCTCCATGCGCTGAGGAGTGGGGAGGTGCTGCTTCAATATTTATTGCGCTTGTCATTTTTCCTCTTACTGCCCCTAGAAGCAAAAGGCTGAAGAAGCTCCCTGGGGTTGCACCGTGCCGTTTGGTTTGGTGGTGGGTTTGGTACTGGGTGGGTCCCTCAGGCCGTGTGGCAGCGGGTCGTGGCTGACCCCTCTGCTCCCATTTGCCTTCCAGATCTGGGACACAGCTGGGCAGGAGCGCTTCCGCAGTGTCACCCATGCCTACTACCGGGACGCCCACGGTAAGCACGGCCACCTCTGCTTCCCCCAGGGGGGGAAAACCCCTTTCTCTGACTCTTCAGGGCCCCAAGCCACAACTCCAGGCCAGGTGAGTCGGGAATCACCAGAGCTGTTTCCCCATAGGAAGCAGCCGCTGAGGATGGAGGAGCCTCTGCACGTTGAGGTGCAAACACCAGGAGTCTAAGGCATCGCCTGTGGTGGATTTAAGCGCATTGCTTTATATTTTACGGCATAGACCTCAGTGGTGCTTTAAAGCTTGTTCTGCCTCGGGCAACGGTGCAGAGCAAGCTCAGAGCCGTGGGCTGTGCTTGGCCATGCTCCTGCCTGGCACCATGGCACCGGCACTAATGCACCGTCCCTCTCTCCGCAGCCCTGCTCCTGCTCTACGATGTCACCAACAAAGCATCGTTCGACAACATCCAGGTACGGCAGCACTCCCAGACCCCTCCTGCCTGTCCCTTGTGTGCGATGGGCTGGGTCGCGGTTGCAGCTTGGCCCCGGGGAGGGGTTACGTGCTGCAGGACATGTGTGTTGGAGGTGTGAACCCTGATCGTTTCCAGAAGGGCTGTGGTTAATGCCGAGCGCCTGGCTGATGGCGAGTCTGCCTACGAGGACACCAGAGGACAGGCAGAGAAGCTTTTCACTTTCGTAGCAAATAAAAGGGGTGATGGATTCACTTCACTGGCACATTAATGCTGTGGGTAATTACAGCACTGGCTGGAGCACTTGCTCCAGTAAATGAGCATGGACAGTTTTACCGAGCAAGGTGCTCCCGCGTCTTTCTCTGCACCTTCGGGTCCCGACGGGTCAGGTTTGGGCACCGGATTGCTCCCCCCGCCCCTAACCTTAGTGCCAAACCCGGGAAGGGCAGAGGGTCACATCCTGCTGCACGCTCCTCGCCCCCCGCAGACCTGCCCTTCCTGACAGCTTTTGCAGGGGTCCCTTGTGCTGCCTGAGTCTGTCCCCTCCCTGCAGACCTGGCCCCCCCAGCTGACCCTGAGCCCCCGTGCGGGTGCTTCAGGGGTGCTGGGGAGCGGTGTCGGAGCAGAGAGTTCCCTTAAATCTGGCAGAGGAGGGAAGAGCAGCGGGCGTGTCGCTGTGACGGGGGGCAGGAGGACCTGGCATCAGCCTCCCCTCCCCTCGCCCTGCTGGACCCGTGCGGCTGCTGGGGGCCACCTACGCCAACACCAGCTAAGCCTGCCACAAACCCGGGTAGCAATTAGCCCTGAATGAATAGGATGTAATTGCTCATGTCCTGGACACAGAGTACAGTGTGTGCGTCTGCAGCGAGCAGGCTGTGTGCTCACGAGAACACCCTGTTCAATAGCACGGGAGGTGCTGTGATGGCATTAACACCCCGGGGAGGGGAGCAGGGGGCCGTGATCTGCCACGCCAGCTCCTGGGGGATCTGCACCGCCCTGACCCTCCTGGCCCCAGGTGTCTGGAGCTGTCCCTGCTCCAGAGCATCCTTCCATTGGCAGCCCCATGCCTGCCACCCCCCTGTGCCTGCAGTCCTGGGGGCGGGGGGGACAAGGGGGCATGTCCTGCTACCCTGCTGCCATGTCGCCAGCACCGGGAATGGGACTGGCCAGCGGTGGCATTTTCTAGCCTGAGGAGCTGGATGGCTTGAGGAAAGGCATCTGCTGTCAGGCATAATGGAGAGTGAGCGCTGGTCATTAACCAGGCTGTGGGTCTGCACTGAGGTTGTGATCCTTCAACGAGATGGAAAATCACTTGGAGGTTTCACACTGCTGGGTAACGTGGCCCCATCTGCAGCGTCAGCTCTCCCAGCCCTGTGGGGACATGGGAGGGACGGCTGCGGGAAGAACGGCCATGGGGCACGCATGGCCCCAGCGGGGAGGAACCAAGCACCCAGGGTGAGTGCGAGGTGCTGGAAAGAGGGTTGGAGGGGGAGTGGTGCCAGAAGGGAGCCAAGGGGGATTGTCAGGATTGACTGAGTGTCCCTTGGACCGACAAATCCGTGGAGCTGAGTGCCCTGAGCCCAGCCCGGGTGTGATGAGGTCCCGGGGCTGCATCCGCATGTGTCGGGCTCCCACGTGACAGGCTCTAATCCTGAATCATCCCTCGCTTCCCTGGCCGGCAGGGTGCTGATGCAGGATGCCGCTGGGCGAGGAGCAGTGGTGGAGCTGGGATGCAGTGAGCCCAGCGTTGACGCTCGGAGCCAGGGCACGGGCTGCAGCAGCGCTGCCCAGCCGGGAGGCAGCAAGCAGCTGCTCGCACTGCAGGGTCAGGGATTATAGGGAATTAGGGCAGGTTTGATTAGATTAGGCTGGATTAGAGGGCAGGGAAGCCACCCCATGGTTTGGGGAAGCAGGTTCAGCCGCCTGCTGGGATGAGCGTGCTCGGCACAGGGGCAGCACGGGCATGGGGCACCTCCCGGAGCAAACCCTCAGCCTTATCCTCCAAAAGGAGATTGAGTCTTAACGTCCCAACCGAGGGGGAATTTGGGTTGAAGTCCTACAAGTGCCTGTGGTCAGATGGAGCGGGCAGCAGGGTTGAGAGGTCGCTGTTATCCTTGAAAACTGGGGCCTGCTCAGCAGCCAAAGTGGGGTGCCGGGCTTGCTCGGCAAAGAGGGTCCCCTGGGGCTTGGTGGCAGCCCAGGGCACCTGCTCGTCCGCAGGGCTCTCTGGGACAGGGTGTCCCCAGGGCCAAGTCGCTGGCTGGCTTCTCCTGCCAAACCACGGGGAAGGAGGCAGCTCCTCTCCCCAGGGTGCTGCTGAATCGCAGGGGATCCGCAGGGCCGGCTGCTCCCTGCCTGCGGCTGCTGCCCTGCACGGCTGGGTTTCAGAGCTGGGCTTTTCATATTGCATCTACCTCCGCTCCGCCCTGTGTCTGCGTAACACCCCCCGGCATTGCTCGGGGACAGCACCGTTTCCCGCAGAGGGAGACTGGGGCAGACCCCTATCCTTCCTCCTCCTCCTCCTCCTGGAGCTGTTGCTAACCCTCTCTCTGGCTGTCTCCCTCCAGGCTTGGCTGACAGAGATTCATGAATATGCGCAGCAAGATGTGGTCCTCATGTTACTGGGAAACAAGGTAAGCCTGACCCCATGGCTTCCCCAGAGCCTCCTCTTCCTCCGCTGACGGTCCCACGATGGAGCCACGCTGCAGCCATGGGCAGGGCAGCCTGGCAGGGTGTGAGGGGACATGGGGGTTGCCTACTGCTGACCTTCTAAATCATCCCAAATTGCTCCTTGTTGTTACTGTCGGTAGGTGGATTCAGCCCAGGACAGAGTGGTGAAAAGGGAAGATGGAGAAAAATTAGCCAAGGTACGTGAGGTGTCCGTCTGCTGCAGCGGAGTCGGTTGTTCCATGCTCTGACTGGAGATGTGAGAGTACAGCAACTTGTAACTGATGATGTGCACCAGTGAAATGGTTAACTGGAGACCAGTCTGACCAAAAATATGTCTGGGAGCACTTTGCTTTTCTTCCCTTGTCTTGCTCTCCTCTTCCTCCTCCTCTGCTCTTCTTCCTTTAAGCTTCCACTAGTGTTTTTCACTTCTTTGTCCTCAAAAATTATTTCTGAAGTTGTGTAAGAAACACCTGAGCTGTGAAATGCTCAGCTTTTCCTGCCCACTGTGGCAGAGCTCCTCTCCCAGGGCAGGGTATGATCTCCTGTGGCAGGCACCGAGCCCCTGGGGACACCTTGGGTGACATTTCTGATGCTGCTGTGTCTTGTCCCACAGGAGTATGGCGTGCCCTTTATGGAGACCAGCGCAAAAAGTGGCCTCAATGTTGAATTAGCGTTCACAGCCATTGCAAAGTAAGTAACTGGTGAGGTGGCCATGCTGGGCACCTCTCCCATGGGGGGACAGCAGTCTTTGAGATAAAGGCTGGCACTGTCACCCACCTTTTCATTCCCTCGGCTCCCACCTCCAGCTCTTGGGCTGGCAAGTGCTTGCCATCTCACATGAGCTGTGTCTCATGAAGTGTCTCATCAGGGTGAGCTTTAGCAAACCATCTAGACTAAGTCGAGTTCAACTGAGCTGGGCCAGGCAGCATAGAAGCGGGCAGCCTAGGCAGGAAGGTAATGTGTTTTTCCCCTTCCTGCAGGGAACTGAAGCACAGGTCCATGAAGCTGCCCAATGAGCCCAAATTCAAGCTCCATGACTACGTGAAGAAGGAAGTGAGAGGCTCGGGCTGCTGCAGGTCCTAATGCGCTCGGTGCATTTGTACAGAGACTCATGCCAAGTGTTTGTGCGCCGCGCTCTCTCCTCGTGGACAGTGTGTGCATGTCTGTCTGTCGTGTCTGTATCTGCCTAAAAGGTGAGCTGAGACATGGGGAAGCAACAGCAGAAAAAGCTCTCTCGGCCGGGGCGGACGCTGGCCGTGCTGCAGCCACGTGCCAGGTGCTGCTCCCCAAGCCCCCATCGCATCCAACCACACTGCGAGCCCTCTGGCTTCCCTTGCCGGTCGTTCCCACCTGGCTCACAGCTGCTCGTCTCCATCCGGAGGGGATGTGGGCATTTGGGAAGGGACTGGGGTGGGCTGGGCTCTTGCTGTCATGCCCTCCAGGGCCAGGGCAGTCAGTAGACCTGGCTGTCTCTACCCATTCAACAGCAGCCAGGAGCGATATGAGGCTTCTTTAACGTTAGTAAGAACTATGGTGTGACTAAGGGGAATGAACACCTTCTCCCCACCAAACATCTGAGTCGGAAAAAGTTCTGAATTCCCTCTTCTTTCCCTGCATACCTGGAATTCAGCTGTTCAGAGCCCTGGCATGGGGCACTCAGGAAAGACTTGTTCGCGAGGCAACCATTTTTGTAGTTGCTTACTGATGTCTGTCCATCTTCCATGTGGTGTAACACACCTCCTCGATGAAGGTTTCTGCTCTTCCCCGCAGACGACAAGAGCTTAGCTGTCTGTTTGAGTAAGCTCCTGCTAACCTATCTGTTGTACAGAGATTCCTGAATGTTTATCTGTTCGGTAAAGGCTTTGGTTCTCTTACTACTGCCGTTTCTAGTACTTTAATTGAGAAGAAATCTGATGTATTGCAGCTTATTCTAAATACCTTCATGTAAGTGTGATAGCGTTTTTAGACTGCAACAATGCTTTGATATCTTCAAAGTTCTCTTGGGACAGCTCTTTCTGTTAACTGAAGAAAGCCAGGGGGAATGCTGTAGGCATTGATTTCACAGGTTTCAGACTCTTCTGCCAGCTCTCTTCAATGGACTCCTCACCCCCTTTGGTCTGTGTCAGGCATTTGGCTTTTTTTTTTTTTTTT